>JAZKJV010006920.1:0-307584 GCA_037367405.1 Ottelia alismoides | reverse complement strand
TTATCCATGAACTCTTTCAAGGATAATGCGCTTTCCTCCGCGAATACTTGGAGATAAGGACAGGGCGATTGTATTGTTCCACGTATAGTGACATGGATATTGAGATCACATCTCAAATCCAGATCTCGGGCCTCCCAATAGATGCTTGATTAAATCAAGACCGCAAATCTAATCTTCTCATTGAATCCGAATCACATTCAGATTAATGTCCAATATTTGGACTAAGATCAGATTACTTCTCTACTAAGAGGAGTCACTAAAATCCAGACCCGTTTCATCACTCCCTAGGAATGGAAGCGCCGTGGTTATACAACCGTTTATGATCACATCACCCTCAGGCATTCCCAATACCTATACATCCTGCATACTGAAAGACTTAGAATAAACCCGAAGTATTAGATCAACTTTGCACTGTCTACTTCATGGTTCTATCAGCAAGTTTCTCATTGATCATTGGAAGTCAGTATCGATCATATACCTACCAAAAGCATATATCATACCTAGGTCTTGATCATATACTTTCCAAAAGTATATATCAAACTAACAAATTCAGTCAAGCTTCCAAAGCGAGACGACCGTGCGCACGGAATTTGATTCTTCCCAATATCTCATGAGTGAGCTCATGTCTTCCGGTTCAAGTAGTGAACCTGTATGATCCCTTTGAGAGATCGTATTACTCATATGCCCCTTATATGCACACCAGCGCGCCGGTGTATAGACCTTGATTAGGTCATCTACCTATTGGTCTGCCAAATGTACATACTCAGACATATAGTAACACATCTGTCTCTAGTCAGAGGATGTGTGCCTATATTATGACAGCATATGATATAGGACTTTGGTTGTCTCGATCTCGTTAAGTCAACTCTTTGACCTAACTAATCTGACACCTCCGAATCTCTATTCCTATGCAGAGGACCTGCATCAAGAGGTCGGTCAGATATCAACCTAAATGAGATAGGATTGCCATCTCCTACTCAGGCTGGAGATCATCTCTTAATAATAATTTGACGGTGCTTGATGAGTCCTCAATCTAACTCATTAGATATTCATCTAAGCACCAGCCTCTATGATTCAATAATTGAATCAACAGCTGTATGATCATTAAGATGGCCATGGTACATAACCCTAATTTCACTAAGGGACCTATTATGCAAACTATGTACTCTTTATTTCAGATTAAGGAGTGAATTGCAATAACATTTATTGCATAATGGCTCGTCGTGGGCTCGCATGTCCAACAATCTCCCACTAGCCCAAAGAGACATTAATGGGCTAATCATTTAAACCCACACTCATGTGACAATCATAGGCTATTTAGAAAATAGCTAGGTAAGCTGATCAGTCACTCCGTTCCCAAGAGACTACGCCAAGTCCTTTTACGGCACTTGCATATCTCCTAGTAACAGTGCTCGCATCCAATGCGAATGTTGCATCTCATGCAACCGATACTCAATTTTGTTGGTTATACTGTTCTTGACACTACATCTTATTATCATAACCAGTATTCCCATAATCCTTTTAGAATACCTTCATTCCTGGAGATCTCTATCTCCTAAGGTATCTACAGTTAAGACCCTTATAGATCACTATCTACAAGATCTTAAACTTTTGAAGATAAGACTTTGAGATCACTATCTTTAAGTTTTATCATCTTTGAAGATATTATTATTACTGCAATCAAGTGTTTTATCTCCATAGCAGGATTAGTAACAGTTTACTACTCCCACTGCATGGCAGACATCTGGCTCTTGTATACATCTAGTATATATCCAGCTTCTCATAACTGATGCACAAGTGCAAGCAGTTCTAGCATTCACTTCCTCAACTTTTTGAGGTGCTATCCCTCTAGACATGTCACTACCATATCTCAAGGGAAGGAAGCTTTTCTTGGAATTTTCCAGAAAATGGAATAAGTCCAAGGTGTACTACTAATGTGACGGTCCCAATATCCTCTTCTCTTTGTTTCTGAGCTACTTCAGAACTAAGATCTAAGAGGTATCCTCGAGATCGTATCTCAAGGTATGGAACAACCGAATTATCAAACCCTTATCATTTATTCTTATATCATTCTAAATGATTAGAATAATATCTACATTAAGCATGTTGAACACAATGGCACTCCCACTAAGCTTCACATGGTTCATCAAGATTTTATCTGAAATCACAACATTTATAATTTCATCAAATCTTATGTTCCAACTACAAGAAACTTATTGGAGTCCAAAGATGGAGTTCTTCAGCTAGCACACCTTGCTTTCCTCAACCATGAAGCCCTGGGGCTACTTCATATAAATATCCTCAGAGAGGTATTCATAGAGGAATGCAATCTTGACTCACATTATGAAGATGTTATAGTCAAGTTGTGTAGCTAATATTCTGATGGGTTAAAGCAAGGTTATTGGAGAGCAAGTCTTATCGCAAGCGATGCCTTCTCTTCGGTGTGTAGCTCTTGGCTACGAACCGTGCTTTGAAGGTCTATACCTTCTCATCAGGTTCCCTCTTTCTCTTGAAGATCCATTTACACCTTAATGGGTCTGACCCATATAGGTGGATCCTCGAGGGTCCATATACAACACTTGTATATGAAGTCTACATTAGACTTTTATTGCTAACATCCATCTTTCCATGTCATGATCCTCAGGAGCTTCATCACATGAAGTCCGATCATTTTCAGATTTAACTAACACATGGAATCCATCCTCAAACTTATTTGAAGAGGTATTAATGTTTCATCTTTAATTATTCTTCTAGTTTTTGATATCAAGAGCCTCATTATCTTCTCAAGATTAAATGAGTTCCTTTACTTCATTTTCATCTTGATTCTCAAGAGAGTCATCCTATAAGAATCATATTCTCAAAGATGAGATCTTTTTAAGAATCTCAAGGTCATAAAGTAGGTATCCAATACCATCCTTTATTTTCCTAATGAAGTAGCACTCTCTAGTGCCAGATTCCAGCTTAATCACATGGAACCTTATTAAGGATATATAATGTAGTCTCTACCACATATATATACCTGGAAACTATGAGATAATTATGCTATGATTAATCATTGATTAAATCATGTCACACATGATCAATTGTATCTCCCTACAACTCCTTTGAGTTAAGGTTCATTAGGAGGATTGAGATAGGAATCATATTCACATCTCCATAAGGTATTCTTTGAATACTTCTAATAGGTACAAGTTACCTTGGTTAGATCAAATTCATTTCATCTTCCTTCAAGCTTTGGTTCTAAACCAAAACTGTGGAGTCTTTGAACATTTTAAAGTTTTCTAAGTGAAGAGAAGAAATCTCATATCACAAATAATCACTAATAGATATCACATATCCATAATGTTTATTCTGATATAGATGATTCACATACATCAATATGTATGAGATCTTGAATACCTCAACATCTTACACCTTTCCCAAAGAAGGGTGTATTGGACATTTTTACTTTGAATACGATATTCACAAGTATGTGAGATTTGAATCTTTAGACAATATAAAGTTCCATGTCTTACTAGTCCATTGATCTCATCAACAGACATATGTCCAAAATTTGATGTCATATCATTATCAAATGATCTTTATCCTCCTATTGATCTTTTTTTATTCTCATAAAAAAACTTAATGAACCATTCATTAATTTTCTAATTTAATAGAGTCCACTAGATTTTAGACTACTATCTGAAATATCTCCATCATAACTCTTTATGATAGATTTATTACAGAATTCATGTTTATATCCAACAATTAGAAATGAACAATGAGTGTATTCTAATATCTAGATCATAGAGACATTCTCTAAGACTAAGGGCTCCCACTGAAAATATGAAGTCTATTGATCTCATGGAAATTGTTGCAACACTTGCATCACTTTCAACATGGTTGATCAATAAACCTTAAGATCAAATTTCTAATACATATGCAACCAATTGCAAGTGTCATTAGAAAATTGAGATACAATTATTAGACTTTATCTTATCAAATAAGTAAGTCAATATCAATGATTATATGTAGATTAATCTGATGCACTAACTGATTCCTTCTCTAAGGATTCTAGATAGATTTGATAGTCATACTATCAACACATGAACTTATTGCAGTATTGGCATACATTCAACTCTTTGAATGTCATATGGAAGTTACAAAAATACAGTCAACCTTTTGACTATATTTCTTACTTGGGTCCAACCCATGCTTCCATTGCGCTCCCTTTATCTATAAGCAACCATTACTCAAGACTAAGGATCTCTTATGTTAAATTCAAAAGAATTTAATGTAAAAGTATTTCAACATTTATATATGCTTGACCCAATTCATACAATATGAATATTATGAAGCTTCATGAATGACTAGAGCATAGACAGTAGAATGATGACACTCATCATCTACATCCATCTAAACTCTTAAAACATAGGTTCAGGTAGGTACTCAAACAATTTGAATACATTATCTCTAATAGAGCTACCATTCTACATGATGCAGAGAACCATGTCATTCATGATTAAATGTCAAGAGCGCATATGTATGCCAGAATATATTTATTGATTTTATAAGGATTATTTGACAATTACGATCATTATCGATATGTCACTTCAAAAGTACATTCGATGAGATCAAGACTTATAGAGACATACAAACCCTAGGGTTTTAGTCCTATTGTCTTATTTAATTATCACTTCTCATTATTATGAGGAAACTTGCATATTGCAGCCACATACATTATGTGTCCAATCGCAAGTACAATATCTGGATCAAGAGTCCAATCCATGATATTTTACTGGTTATTATTGAGTATAACATTGAGTGGGTTTAATGAAGGATTATCTGAAATAAGAAATTTGCATAAGGGTATATATTTATATATATACATATTTTACTTTGATTTAGGAATTTTTACATCAAAGTTGTCTTGCCTTGTCAACACTGAAAGTTCATTCCCTTAATCACTTTCAATGTAAGAGATATACTTACCATCATATCTCAGCAAAATCTGGGATCTCCTTCCTTATATTTGTTACATCCCAATAATATGAGAATCTGCAACTCCGATAAAAAGAAGAGGGAACACATTCCCCCTTGCAAGTCCAACTTGCATTCCCAATTCGGTCTTTAACACCCGGGCCCACCACCCCTAAGGTGATGTTGGCCCGTCGTTAATTGAACCAACCGTCAACAGGAATAGAACTCGCTATGCGCAATTCAATATCGCCCCAATAATATGAGGATCCGATATTGGGGTCACTACGCATACGGCCTTACTCTTTCGAGAAGCAAAGAGTCCGATCCAGATGCGCTTGTATATAGGAGCTGTCACTACATACAGGCGTCTCCTATATACAATCCCTGGCGACGGAAACCCTTCGCCTTGACGGGAGACCATGGATGTCACTTATGTGATCCTTCATATCTTATTCAAATTTAATTAATTACTATGAATCACATTCACACAATTAATTCTTCCAAGGGAATTATTAACTCCAATCATGTTAGAGTATTTTAATTGGACATAATTAACTTAATCATATTAAATTAATTATCAATCCAATTCAATCAATCAAACTTGATTGTCTTACTTGAATATATATGGTATTATTCTCAAAGTACGTATTAATTCGTATTTTAATAATTAGAAAAATACATATTAATCCCTCGGACATTATCCCGGCCCTACCCGCTGTCATGGCCAGTACCGGCGGGAGTGGGACGGACCGCATACGTTGCAACCCGCTACCCCAGCGATCCCCGACTAGACACCATATCCGCCTCGGGAAAGGATAATGCCAAATTGATTAATTTGTACTTGAGATGATCATCGGTTCTTCAACCGAAATTATACCATATAGTAATCAAAACAATTTTGATTATAAGGAAATTTGCTAGACAAATTCCCAATCCCATTCAAGTAAGAAGTTTGATGATTGTGATACCAATTAAGATTTAGATCAAATCTAATCAATTAATTGATTGGGGCCAAGTCAATTAAGGAAATAATCATCTTCTAATATTTCACAAATCTTTTCCATAATTATTTCTCGAAATTAACAATTAATTTCATTAATTGACAATCACATGGTTCTTGATTAGGAAAGCAATTTCAGCAGTGACCCCTACTTACTAAAATTAGCATATCTCAATCATATTAAATCCAAATAAAGCAAAGTCAATTTCTAAAGTTTGCTAATTTGATTTAGGACAGAACCTAAGTGATGTTTCACGCATTTCGAGGTAAGTCTAAACAGTAATTAACATTTTAATCACGTTCAGATTCACAGTTCCCGCAACAGTGCATACATGTTCATTAAATCGACCATATCTCGAGCATACGAAATCCGATTTACGCAAACTCAGATCCTATGGTTTCCTTATTTAATGGGGAACATAATACAAGTATAAAATTCGTGTTAAATAATTTAAACAGTGCCGAATTTATTTACTAAACAGATCTGCGAAATCAAATGCGATGAAAACTTTCGCGACCTTAGCGAACCCAAGTCGTCCTTGGTTAACGAATCACTATTCGAAACCGTCGACCTAAGGCTCTGATACCACTTGAAGGATATGGTTAGATCTTCAAGCGCATCACGGAAGCGTGAGCATCGTATCGAATACGATGAGGAGCGACTAGTCGCACTAGTTGCTCGATGCAGCGGAATTTAAAAATTTTTCTTACGACGAAATCACATGATCCAAGAACACTTCTCGGATCATTTCGTCTAAATCACAAACAAGTAATAGGATTACCTCTTGAAGCATGGTTGCGATTGAGTCTCTAAACGAAGAGACTTCCTGTCTCAAGTCCGATCCGACGGAGGAGACACTTGCGAGCGCGGGGATGAACCGCGTGCTTCTCGCAATCCATGTTGATGATCCAAGCGGCGGATCTCCTGATCTCGACATACGAGATACGACGTCTTCTTCACGAGGAGGCACACCGAAGGAGACGTAGATCCACGAGCAAAAGAACGGGCAGCATAACGACGATGCCGCGGCGATGGAGAACCTCTCCATGGCATCCATGGTGGACGACCATGAGAGGGAGAGAGAGGGCTGACGTCTAGAGAGAAGGAGAGAGAGATGCTTCTCAAGCATTGTGTGTAAAATAGAGAGCATGGTATGCCTCTCTATTTATAGGGCTTTGGGATCCATGGATCTCAATCCATGTGACATATAAAATCAATGGATGAGATTGATTTATGTCAATCCAATGGTTAAGATTATTGTTGGTAAAAACCAACAACTTGTGATTTCATTTTGATTAAATATATTTGATAAATCAAATAAATATAATACCAAATTAAACCACACAAATAGAGAGAGAGAGAAAATAAGGGAGATACACCTTCCTCTTTGGAAGGGGGGGACGGCCACCAATTCCCTCAAAGAATTGGTGCCGCCCCCTCCTTCCCAAAAGGGGAGGGCAATCTCCTTGATTTTCTCTCCATCCAATTTCCAACAACAATTTGTTGGTATTTTAATTCACCAAAATAATTCTCAATTAATTTTGGGAATATTGCAATCTTGACATTGAATTATTGTGAATCAAATTCACAACCCAAAACAAAATGTTATTTACATTTTCAATTAATTAAATAAAGTGTATTCAATACACATTAATAATTAATCTACTAATATAAATTATATTTAACTCTCTCTAATACATTATAAATAACATTTATAATATATTATGAATAATTGGTTATTACTATCCACATTATTCTTATCCTTGATAATTAAATCATATTTAATCATCTTGGATCTCTTTATCTCATGTGTTCAAATAATATGAATCACATTCACATTATTCACATCTTTGATAATCAAATCACATTTAATTATCTAAGATAACTCTCTTTATAATATGAATCAAATTCATATTAATCTTGATAATTAAATCTCATTTAATTATCCATTTTCTCAATGCTCGGATACATATATCAACAATAGAATTATCCATGAACTCTTTCAAGGATAATGCGCTTTCTCCGCGAATACTTGGAGATAAGGACAGGGCGATTGTATTGTTCCACGTATAGTGACATGGATATTGAGATCACATCTCAAATCCAGATCTCGGGCCTCCCATAGATGCTTGATTAAATCAAGACCGCAAATCTAATCTTCTCATTGAATCTGAATCACATTCAGATTAATGTCCAACATTTGGACTAAGATCAGATTACTTCTCTACTAAGAGGAGTCACTAAAATCCAGACCCGTTTCATCACTCCCTAGGAATGGAAGCGTCATGTTATACAACCGTTTATGATCACATCACCCTCAGGCATTCCCAATACCTGTACATCCTGCATACTGGAAGACTTGGAATAAACCCAAAGTATTAGATCAACTTTGCACTGTCTACTTCATGGTTCTATCAGCAAGTTTCTCATTTGATCATTGGAAGTCAGTATCGATCATATACTTACCAAAAGCATATATCATACCTAGGTCTTGATCATATACTTTCAAAAAGTATATATCAAACTAACAAATTCAGTCAAGCTTCCAATGCGAGACGACCGTGCGCACGGAATTTGATTCTTCCCAATATCTCATGAGTGAGCTCATGTCTTCCGGTTCAGTAGTGAACCTGTATGATCCCTTTGAGAGATCGTATTACTCATATGCCCTTATATGCACACCAGCGCGCCGGTGTATAGACCTTGATTAGGTCATCAACCTATTGGTCTGCCAAATGTACATACTCAGACATATAGTAACACATCTGTCTCTAGTCAGAGGATGTGTGCCTATATTATGACAGCATATGATATAGGACTTTGGTTATCTCGATCTCGTTAAGTCAACTCTTTGACCTAACTAATCTGACACCTCCGAATCTCTATTCATATGCAGAGGACCTTCATCAAGAGGTCGGTCAGATATCAACCTAAATGAGATAGGATTGCCATCTCCTACTCAGGCTGGAGATCATCTCTTAATAATCATTTGACGGTGCTTGATGAGTCCTCAATCTAACTCATTAGATATTCATCTAAGCACCAGCCTCTATGATTCAATAATTGAATCAACAACTGTATGATCATTAAGATGGCCATGGTACATAACCCTAATTGCACTAAGGGACCTATTATGCAAACTATGTACTCTTTATTTCATATTAAGGAGTGAATTGCAATAACATTTATTGCATAATGGCTCGCCGTGGGCTCGCATGTCCAACACTGGGCATGCGGCTCACGTGGGTTGACAGGTGTCGTGCTCTGAATGGAAGGCGATGTGCGGTCCTGGCGTTGATAGCTGGCGCATCCAACAGTCTGACAATGAAGAGAACGTGGGGCGTACGGGGGCCGTTATATGTCGGATCTAACGGCCTGACAGGCACCGAAGATGGACAGCCCGGATGTGAACTGGTGACTAGCGATGATCCGACGGTGGAGGAGGGTCCTGGAAGAACTCCTCCTGGGCAAAGTACATCGGAGCACCGAGGAAGATCGGTGGCTCCGATGGACGATCGGACGGTGGCAACAAGATCGTATGGTTCCTCTACGTCGGGTAAGGGGGACAGATGGAGTATCCACCGATCTGATCTCTAGGAAGGTGGCTGCGACCTGGGATGGCTCCAGCGAGGCTGGGCTGAGGTGATTTGGGGTATCTCCACGCGCGACTCGACCTACAGGGTAAAGCTCCTGCTCGGAGGCGTGCTCCGACCAATGTTATTTGAGTAAAGCTAAAGAGAAACGACGGTGAGAGGCGGAGGGAGGTTCTGGCGATGCGAAGGATGGAACCTAAGCCTAATCTTGGCTCGGATAGCCATGATTTGGATGATCAGGATGCGGGGGAAGGATGACGGTGAACAAGGGAATCGATCTAAGTGGCTAAGGTTGCTGATGGAGCTCCGACCACCAGGTCGGAGCCGGCGGAGCAATGAATGGAAGAATCAAAATAACTGGAACTGCGGAGAAAATGAGGGTTACCTGAAGGTACGAGGTCGATCCTTAGCTCTAGGGGGTGAAGTGGGACTGGTTCGTCGAATCAACCACGCTGCAGAAGGCGGGGAGGCTCAAACACGATGGATCTCCGGCCATGTGCTTTGAGTGTTGGCTACAGCAACCTACTCCGACCACCAAAGGTTCCGGCCGAATGTTGTCACCAAGGAGAAGGAAACTAGGGTAGAAGGAAGGTGTGCGGTGCGAGCTGAGGAGCTGTGAAATGGAATGAAGGATTTATACTCGTTTCCAGGTGGCGAAGAAGATCGGGCAAGGGCACACGAACCGAAGGCGATCCGCTCTTCCCTAGGGATCCGCGAGGGTTGTGGATCCAAGGGGAAGAAGCGGGCGAAGAAATCGGGATAGGAGGGGCCAAGATCCGAGTGGGAAAATTTTGAGAAGTCAGGGAGAAACTCGGATTCGGGCGACGACTGGTCCGGGAGGGGGAGTTGATCAGGGTCAACAATCCTTCTTGACCAATCAGAATTAAGGAAATAGGAAAGATTTGTAAAATAAATTAAAAATAGAAAACGATTTTATTTTAAAATATGTTCAAAATAAAAAATGTTTATTAATTTTTAAACTATTTTAAGTGATTTTTATTTATTTTTATGAAAAATAAATTAGGGTATATACATTATATTATATTATATACAGGTATAAAATACCTATGTATTTTATACTATTATTTTTATTTTCTTATTTTTGTATAAATACTCCAATTTTATATTTTATTTATTTACAACATAAAATTTAGAGTATAAAATATTTTTTATTTTATTTTTATTGTTTATTTACCAGTGTAAAATAAATATGAGTATGATACATATATGTATGTGTTATGTACAAGGTAGAGAGAGAAATTTTTATTTTTATTTTACTTTTCTCATTTTTGTTTTATTTTTAGAAATATAGACAAGGTAGTAGAAACACATTTTTATTTTATTTTTGTGAAAATAAAATATGTACATATAAGAAGGATTATACACAAGGTGGAGTGGCCCTATCTCTCTCTACTTGTTTTATTTGGCGATCAGGCCCATATTGGGTCCTCTCTTGGGATTAGGTCACTCAATATTTATTCTAAATATTTCCTTCTTTTTCTTGTATTCTTTATTCTTTTATTTTTGCACAAATACATGCTAATTATTGATATTTAACAAATGCATGCTCATGGATAATTTATTGTATTTACAACTATATGCATGATGTTTTGCCAAGATTTTTAGCTAAAAAACGAATAAAGAGTGATGAATGAGTATTCATCAGGCTACGAAGATGGATGATAGTGTGGAGGTTCTGGTCGACAAAAAGAAAGGGAAGAACCTTCGAGCTTGACCCTATGCAAGGGTCGAGGTGGATTGCTGGAGGGGGTCTAACAGACTGAGGAGAAGGGTTGTCGAGCTGATTTGGGAGTTTGATCAAGTGAAGAATAAGGCGGAGATGATAAGGCTTGGGAGAATTTGGAAGCTAGAGTAGTGAAACACAAGAAGAAATTAAGAAGCAACGAAGGAAGAAGAAGGAAAAGAATGAAGACTACCTGGAGGGTTTCGTCTTGAGAAGAACATATATAATAAACGATGTCCTTGGGAGGAACTCACGTAGGAGCTCTGATCTTCACTAAAGACTTCTGTCAAAGTCGAGCACCAGCAACTACGAGAGGCAGCTGCAGCAGGAGCTGGCGACCTCGTGGATCTCACTGGGAGAAGGGTCAGTCTTTGCTCACCCTTGGCTGAGATTCTTCTATACCATAAGACTCGAGGTAGCTCTAGACCTCTGACAAGAAAAATGGCAGGTGGCGATCACTCAAGGTGTCGCTTGATTTTTAAATGAAGGTTGTTTGGGTTTGCGATCGAGGCAGTGGTGTGGCAATGTTGAAGGAGAGGGAGGAGCCAGAGAATCAATCATGTTGGCATGCAGAGGAGGAGCAAGTGGAGGTGTCATGGTCAAAGGCAGAGGTATTGACTAAGAAGAACAAGGAAGGAGACAAAGTCTCATCCATTCGATTGGTCGAGATTGTACGACCGAGAAGAGGCCACATATTATTCAATAAAAGATATAAATAAAAATAAATAAATAAAATATGAAATAATCTAGGTCATTAGATAAAGCACTGTCATCCAACAGTCCACAAAAGGGGCAGTTAAGTGAACTTAAATGGGGGGCGCATGGTGGCCCCAAGAGCTAACATGTGTCACTCAACAAAAATAAAAAATAAAAGAAAATAAAATTAAAAACAAAATAGTATATGGACTGAAATAAAAAAATCCTTCATGAAAGTTGTTTGTCTCGATGAGATCTACAACTTTTGTGAAGAGATCAAAACCAAAACAAGTCATATATATAAAGTAATTTTTTTGGTAGTATTCTATGTACATAAAATACCGTATTTAAATGTTTTGCACTTTTTTATGATTTTATATAAAGAAAATTAAATATAAAAATAAATAAAATAGAAAAGAAATATTACATATTAACCTTTTTTTGTAAATTTCACTAATTGATGAAATAAAGGAATAAAAGAAAGGGGACTTATGCACAGACTATATATGCATACTCATGATTTGTTGTCTTTGCTTTTTAATTCATTTTGGATTTAAAATTTTGCTCATATTATTAAACACAAATCAAAGAAAATAAATAAATCTAAAAGAGTTAATTATAAACATAAAATAATGTGGTCAAGTTAATCAATATATACAATATATAACGTGGACCTAAAATCAAAGTTTGACATGTAAAATGCAATTCTTTTGAATTTCATCTTGTTTTGTAGATAATTGAATGTACATTAATTTAAAAGTTAGTAGGAGTTCATAGGATATTATATGTGAGAGATATTTAACTTTACACCTTTTTTATCTAGGAACTAGGATTAATTTAAAAGTTAGGAGTTCATAGGATATTATATGTGAGAGATATTTGACTTTACACCTTTTTATCTAGGAACTAGGGTTGGGTTTTGTTTGACAAATAGACAAGTCAGTATTTTTTGACATTTTACACTTGTTAATGTTAGTATTATGTGCACAAAGAATTTTTTATTTCATTTGGATTAGTATAAAATAATGAAAAATATGGGAAGTTATATTAATATACATATGATAATTTACACACAAATCTGATTTCTTATTAATGCAACTATGTAGCAATAAAATCTGGATTTTATTTACACATGCATGAATGATAAAAATGCAATGTTAGTGACTAAATGCATTTAATTATTCAGGAATAGAGATCTGTTTTCAGCTTTTAAAGTGTTGAATCACATACTCTTCAAGGTATCGCCCCTCTTCCTACTCTATTTTCTACTTTGATTTCTTTCTTCTGCTACGCACCTTCTCCTCTCGTTCTTCATCTCCGTTCAACCCCGATCATCGATAAAGACGACTATCATTGCCACCATTCTCACCCTTCTGCCTTTAATCTCGATCTCACAGGAACCTCCCAACTCCGATCGAGAACACAACTAGAGATTTGCTCCTCATCCTTTGCCACACATAGCAGGAACACCGCTCTTTCTTCTCTTCTCGTGCAGTAACAACAAGTCAAGCTTTCCAAGCTTAAGCCCCTTCTTACATGTAGGAATTGATGGGTCCAACAATGGACACAATGACTCCATTGACATCCCACAATCGTATGTCGACCACAAAGGAGTGACACCGTCATAGACCATCAAGGGAACTCGCAACGCCCTCTGCTCTCACCTCTACGAAGGAGGAGTAGAAGGAGGATAACGAGGAGGAGGGAGGAGACCTCCACCATACAATCATAATCTAATCAAGGGTAGCCTTGATCGATACTGTCCACCTCATGCTTCCCTTCGTCCGATGACGAGCATAATCAATCTTGCTTGTTTCTGAACCTATGCTCCGAACCGATAGCTTCCTGAACCTCGTAAAAATGCTACAAAGATGCATGGAGGTCAGTAGCCAAGCCACGAATTGAGCCTCATCCCGGTCACATGCAACATGTACATGGTCTGGAAAATTATAACCACACCCTTCCGTCTCCTAATAAATACACACACCCCTCCATAGCTGAAAAATTACAGCCCCAATCTGTTATATATAATTGTAGATCCTTAAAAGGACTAATTTACAAACATTTCATTTATTTTTATTACGTTTGACTCCTTGAACTTCAATTAGTTATATCTTTGAGCATCTAACATCTGATTTTTGTGATCTTCATGTCGTATTGATTCTCTACTGATTATCTATCATTTGAGACAAAGATCAATCCAATTTTTATACATTATTGCACATTAATTTATTGAGGAGTTTTATTTGATCTTTGAGCACGCATATCTTCTGAAATTTATTTTCAATTGCACATTAATTGTATATAGCTTGATTTGGGAAATTGATGTGGTAATTATTGACATATCATTCTCTAAATTAAATCAATCTCGGGTATTTATTTTAGGATATAATTAGTAATTGATTGATAAAATATTTCTATAATCGATGAAAGGGGGAGGACACATTCAATTGAATTGCTTGGTATGCTTGCTTTTTACATCATCATTTTGCATCATATTTCGTCAATCAAAAGTCATTTAATTATTCTCTCCATACATTGCATATCATTATTTATTGCATTCAATTATTTTTAAAATTCATAAATCATATTACTTTAATTAGTCAAGTACATTTTGTATTTAAAACTCATAAAAATCTCCAAAAAATAAAAACAATAAAAAAGTCCTTTTGAAAATCTAGATTTTCTGGATTATTTAAGAATTAATATTGAAGCCTCACATTACCTCCCTGAGTTCAACCTTGGGACTTACCTGAGTAAAATAAATAATCGATCACATTGAGATTTAATTTTCCATATCATCCCTTAGTGCGGTCATTTTTTATCGATCAAAATTTCTCGACTACAAAAACATTGATAAATTAATCAGGGTGATTTTCGGACATGTCAAAATGATGCCATTATCGAGAGGTATGCGATTTAGGGTTAATTTTTTAAATAGTTTACATTTTTTTCATATCATCCCTTCGTCCTAACCTCTATTTTCTTATGCATATTTTCTTTCTTATTTTCAGCGTTCATTTTATTTCTTGTATATATATATATATATATATATATATTTTGTGTATTCCTCTCTAACATCTAGTTTTCTTTTTCATGTGAGGGGACTCGGTGAACTCATAGCATCTTTCTCAAAAGCTGGCACAACTCAGAGCGACCAGAGGGGAACGATTCTTGTGGATCGATCCCGTTGCAGAAGACACGAAGAATAAATTCTTTGTATTTTGGAGAGAGAGAGTTATTTTTATTCATTTTTGTAAATAATTTATAATGATTCTGCTCATTTCCAGCGGTTCCCTTTTGGTTTCTCATGCTTATACTTGACCTAGATGCTCGTCCCACAGGGCCTATTATTTATGGTGCCTGATGTAGATCTAGGACTATACGATGGCTATTAGAGCTACTAGGAATTACATTTTGCGCTCATAGTCTTATGTCTACACATTCACATTAATTAGATGCATAAGACATTCTACTTAGCCAAATATCAACATGTTCTTTACTCGCTAATATAATTATTTTCTAGGAGTTGTTTTCTAGTGTATGCATATAACGCAAAGTTCAATTCTATTTAGTATATTGCACAAAGATTGCGAGGGTCACTATAAGTATCTGTACTTGAGCGCACATAATTATTTTATCGAATTGCATCGACTTTTCTGACTCCTTCCTTTGTGTTTTCTCACTTAGGATTAACAACTCGTATGTTTTATGGTAATCACAAATGGAATGGAATTTCCATTCCTAATTTAAATGTGATTCTCTATTTGCAGTTACATGAAGGAAAGGATTTTCAATACCATTGGAAACAACTTTTTGAAAAAGGAGGGATTGATCATTAATGTTCCCCCTCGAAGTTCTAATTCCATTGTCGTAGTAATGAAAAACACTCACAGATAGATGGGATGAGTGATATACAGAAGAATACAAGAATTTTGAAAATTGAAATGAAAAGAAGAGAAAAACAAAATCACTTAAAGATATTTTTATCTACATTGTGATTTTCTTGATGTTGTGGCAGTCGAGAGTTCTTCATCAAAAAAAGTTGAATTGAATCGAAAAAGGCCATGAATGTATTGTGCTCTAAATATGGTGTCAACAACTGACCGTTGATGATGAATGGTTGTATGTTAGCTGACAATTATGGTATCAAAATGTTTCCATTGTCATGCATAGTCCTGATGATGGATGGCCCAATCCATTTATTTTTGAATTTGCTTGGGAATATCTTCAACTTCACATCAAATAACTAAACTTTCTATCCAAGTTCAAAGGTCTTCCATCTGATGTGTCAGTCGTTCCAGTGTTTGACCTTCTCATTGTACATCAAGTTGTTATCGTAGGCGTAGTTTCTGAATTTCATGAGCTTGTTCAGATAGTAGTCTATTCTGACCACCTTTTTGTGAGTTGAGGTTACATTTATTTACTCCCAAAAGAGATTTGTGAATTAGTTCCACAAGCAGATGGCATGGCTTTCCACATACAAGATAATAGGGTGACATGCCCAAAAGGAGACTTGTACGTAGTTCTGTAAGTCCAGAGAATCGAAACCAGAAGTTGTGACCAGTTCTTTCTGTCCGTCCTCACAAGTTTCTGCAGGATCGTCTTGATTTCTCTGTTCGATAATTCAGTCAGGTCAATGAATTAAGGATGATAAGTAGAAGCGACACGATGATCCATGTCGTACTCCTTTTTATGAAGTGGCTACCCCCGTCTGAAATCAGAATATTCAATATCCCAAACCACAAAATGAAGTTATATTTCAAAAGCCAGCAAATTTTGCGGCTATCAGCAGCTCGAGAAGGGATAGCTTCTACCCATCGACCTACATAATCCACAACAAGCATGATGTATTCATAACTTATTAGGAAATGGATCCATGAAATAAATGCCCCATGCATCGAACACAACTGAATCTGGATGAATTTGAGGGGAATGGAATCTTTTGAGCTGAGGGTTTTTCACATCTTCGGATAATCAGTGCACACTTTGACATACGTTGTGGAATCCTTGAATAGTGTGGGACACCAGAGATCACACCACAATATCTTTCCTACAGCTCTACTTCCTGAATGGTGTCCACTAGATTTGAGCATGTGATAATGCTCGATGACACTAGATTACTCTTCCTAAGGAATACACTGATGCCAAATGCAATCTGCTCCTTCCCTGAACAGGTATCGATATTCCCATTGGAAAAAATGTATGTCAGACATGAACTTGTCCTTCTTGATCCGTTTCCAATCTTCTGGGACCATCCCAGAGATGAGGTAGTTCATTATATCAACAAACCAAGGGAGAGACCCAATGCTGAGAGCAGATTCATTAGGAAAGGTTTATGTGATTTGTGCATTACTCAGCTGAGTATCTTGGCATTCAATTCTGGATAGATGATATGCTATCATGTTATGGACTTCAGGCTTGTCGCAAATTTCCAAGTTGAATTCCTGGAGGAGTAGAAGGATCCATCTGAGTACGCATGATTTGGCATCATTTTTTCGTTGTTAGTATCTGATAGCAGAGTTGTCAGTGTAGACGATAACATTAGATCCAATGAGATAGGATATGAACTTCTCTATAGTGAAAACCACTGCCAGCAAACCTTTCTGTGTAACAGTATAATTTCTTTATTATTCATCAAATGTCTTGCTGGCATAGTGAATGGCATAGGGCAATTTTTTCTTCTTTGTCCCAATACATGATGCATTCATCGTGATCTCAAATGGGAGATACTAATTGGGTGGCAGTATGATTGGAGCTTGAGTGACTAAATATTTTAACTAATAAAAGATTGGAGAACCGACCGATCTACAATGAAATCAGTCTCCATGCATAAACCTCGATGAGTGGTCGGCCAATATTGTTAAAATTCTTAATGAATCTTCTGTAAAAACTGACATGTCCAAGGAATGACCTCACATTCTTCACATTTAGAGGTGTCTCTAATTTGGCAATCACATCCACCTATGTTGGGTTGACTTCTTTGCCATGCTTGGAAACAACATGGCCCACCAGGTTATACTTCGAGTACTTGATCAATGAATGATAGTGGAAAATGGCCCTTATTTTTCGTTGAGTTTAGGCACCAGTAGTCAACACACACGCCAAGATGTCAGTATTCTAGTAGAAATATCCTCTCCTTGGCCATTGTAACACGGTATTTCCTGATTTCTTCGGCACTACATGGTGGAGACTCCCCATTTTAGGTTGGAGATGTGATAGATGAATCCTACTTCACACCATTTCATGATTTCTTTCATCACAATATACCATAGATTAGGGTTTAACCATCAATGGAATTCACGAGATGTCTTGCAACCATCTTCAAGGTAAATATGGTGTGAACACAAGGCCGGGTTTATCCCTCAGAGATCGAAAACTTTCCAACTAAGTGCCATGCACTTTTTCTCTAGAACCCTGAGAAAGAGAGATTTCTGATCTGGGGTAAGCCTATTACCGATGATGACCTGATACACATTTTCTTCCCCCACAAGGAAAGCATACTTTAAACCTGTTGGGAGCTATTTAAATTCTGGTAATTGAAGAGTATGCTTTGCGGAAACTTAAGACATTATGCTGGTAGATGGATGGTCTATTGAAATCAATGAGGTTCTGTCCACTACTGTAACTTATGGCTCTGATAAAAATGTATCGAACATGTCAGCAATGAATTCTTCCTATTCGGTTTGGCATGAGTATTCTTCAAACAAGTTGATCATTGATTCAGATTCAGTCTCCCAATTGATAGTGGAGCCAAGGTTGACTGAGCTTTCCAGGCCCTCCTTTGAAGAGAGGATTTCATATGTCAAAATGTCGTTCAAAGACATTTTTTATCACTTATGTTCACAATGTCATAGTCTTCTGCTACTGATTCTGACTTCCTTTCATCAGATGCAACTTTCAACCTGCTGATCATATCCATGGTGACTTTGTTAGTGCATGAGAAGAATTTAATCCTTCTAGACCCATAGTTAACACCATCTTCGACAGTTCGACGAAACGATCGACCAAGAATAATGGGATTTCAGAGCAATGGTGCAGGTGAATCGATATCCAAGGCGATAAAGTCCACTAAGAAGTGCATATCCTGCACAGTCATGATAACATCCCCTAACAAACATCTGGGCTACTTAATGGTTCGACCTGCAAACTGCAGGATCACACGAGTTTGTTTATGTAGGCCCAACCCAAATTCTTAATGTAGTGAGGAGGGCATGAGCTTTATAGAGGAACCTTTATCAAGCAAGGTTCGCTCAAAAACTAGATCCAAAATTTCACATCTGATTAAGGGTGCTCCCTTGTCTTTCTTCATCTACGGGAGATCCTTGATAGTGTTCACGGTAGACATGGTTAGGTGTGCTTCTCTGCTTTGTTGCGTCTGTTTTTGCAGCTCTGGTGCTTTAATGTACATGCCTCTTTGAGACCATTCTTCATTGCAGGCATGTAATCCATGTCTTTCATCAGTGGCATATTCAAAATAATATTTTAAATTATTTCCACAACACCACAGTCATAATATACATTTTTAATTTTTCTGATTTTTTGGAATTTTTGATTGCATCTGGAAAAGGAATATGTACATAAGGAAACGAATTGTTCTTAATTAAATAATCAATTACAAATGACCAGCTAGAAGAAGAGCGGTCATTCAAAATAAGCAAAAATATATCCACATGAGCTTGGGCTTTGACAATCAGCTCTGGAGTTGTTGCTAGTGCTGGCTCCTCCTGGGTTGGCATTTCTTGGCATCCACTCTTACTGTCTTTTTGAAGATTTTCATTTAGCTAATTTTTTGTAAGTTTTGCTCTTGATGGTGGTGGTGGAATGGTGTTGTTCCTCTATCATCTTCTTCCTCACCTAGTTCTACTACTGCTTCGACTAATGTAGAAGATGAAGACTCACCAGAAGATGCTTTATTCTTCCCCTCATGAGCAGTCGACGGTTGCAATGTCCTGCTGCTCCTGAGAGCCAATGCATGAGGCAACGCGAAATCTGAATTACCTGACACTATTGGACTAGATGAGACACCAAAAACCACATGTTACTTTTGTTTGAAGTTATTGGGGTTGGCCTCGACCTACGATGGAATGGGAGTTTTTGTCTTAGTGAGGTCACCAAGCTCCTCACTCATCTCGGCTAGGCTTTTTACTAATTAGGCTAAGCATTCGAAAGTGGGGTTCACTAGAGCGGCCTTGGCTTTAGCGTACTGACCACGCTGGGAGTGATGATGAGGAGGCTACCGATGGGAAAACTATGAATTGTACTGAGGAGGATAATATCAATAATGCTGAAGAGGAGGAGGAGGAGGAGGATATTGTTTGTGCTGAGCAGCTACGTAATTGGAATACATCTGGTGTCAGTTGTACGTGGACTGCTGGTAATGATGGTTCTGTCTCCAGGTATCTTGATAAGGTAGAGGCTGATGTAGAGACTACTGACTGGAAGGATGGTTATACGACTGGATTGCAGAAGACCGGCACTATTGTTGTCTTCTTGGAGGCCAATTGTGCACTATTATTCTAGACACCATTCACCTATTGGATTTGGGGTAGAGGTGGGAAAAATGGGTCTACATAAGATGGGGCTTGAGCTCGGGTTGGTAGATGACAAGTTGTTGCAATAACTATGGTGGTGCCTGATCCAACACCTTCACATAGTATGCGTATTGGACCTGAGGCTGCCCTCCACTTGGCTAAGGTGGTTGTGGTGATAAAGGTTCCTTTTGCTCAACAGGAATTGTGACTAATGGGCTTGCGGATAGCACGACATTAATGGTGCTGACCAGCAGCTCCAGCTACATGGCGATTTGATCCATCTTGTCTAGGTGCTGGGTTCTCTGTTCGATCACAGATAATTTTTTGAGATCCTATGATCGTTTCTCAATAATATCAACCTTAGATAGATGGCTCCTGATTATGCTCATATTGGACCTCTCATCCATGTCCTGCTCATGTGTTGTTGCCATGTTCACTAGCTTGTGGTGGATTTACCACAGTCGTTGATACACAGGGGATGAGGACTGTATGGCCTCTCCTTTGGCCATTTCTTCAAATATCTTCCGGACTACGTCCTCATCCTTGTTGAAATGAGTCAGGCCTTAAAGAAATGTTGGACCAAGTTGGTCCGAAGGATGTCGTGATGGTGGCACTTCTCTTGCAAATCTTTGAACCTCTCCCAGGCTTCATGTATGGACTCATGAAGCCCTTGGGAGAAGTTGCTGATATGAGCTTGCATCTGAGTAGGACAACCCAATGGATAGAATTTGTGGAAGAATGTCGACTTTAATTCTTCCCAGATCATCACAACCTTCCCCAAGTGATTTATCCAAAACAATGCCTTGTCTTGAAGGATGAAGGGAAATGCAATCATTTTGACTACACCTAACAGAATGTTAGGGTAGTGATTTGTGCGGCAGATGCAGGAAAACTGCTCGAGATGGATATAAAGGCTCTTCATTTGTGTTCCCATGAAAAGAAGGAAGAAGAGCCAAGAATTTGGGCTTAAGATCAAAGTATCTGTGGACTACAGGAATCTGAATCCACTCGATCATCTGGCGAAAGCCAGGATTGTTTGTTTCTTTAGGCCTATGCTCGTAAGCCTCTCTTCTTGGTTCGTCTACTAGTCCTCCATGGGGTCCATCTCTCTACTCATCTTAATTTTCTCCTCCTCCTTGATTCTCTCTACCTCTCCACAGGTCATTGAGAATATTTATGAAGGCAACTTGGGTGAGAGATAGATCTATCAGATGTTGTTGAATGGAGTGTATGGATGCTAGCACCTGTATGTTCACTACGTTCTGATTTGGTTGAGGGCCTTGATTTGGTTGTTGTGTTCCATTTCCTTTTCTGTGAAGAGCCATCTCTGAATCAGACTTGGGGAATTAATCTGCATGGGGTCAGGCTTGGCACTTCTTTGGAACATTCAAATATACCCGATCAACTCAGTGTTTTGCACCGGATGAAAGGATGGATATGGAATGAGTGTCGATTTCAGATAAATGTGAAGGATGGATATGCTCAATACTTTGGACTAAGTATGTAAGCAGAGAAAGCCCTACTAGCACATGTACGATAGAAGCGTAAATACTTCAAGAATCTAGTCAACAAAAAGGCAATACCTAGGCTGGGATTTTTACTCTATTTCCTAAGGTCGTGTTTCACTTTTGGAGGGTACCTTAAAACAATGTAGGCTTTATGAACCCAATACAATGAATGTATATTACGAATTTTATTTTTATTCAAAATATTATTAACAGTCTCCTTGTTTTGATTTTTTTTATTTTACTTTTTGATTAATTTTCTGGAATAATTCACATAATATTTTTTGTATTTTCATTTAAAATACTAAGTGATCCAAAATTAGGAGAGAAGACAACAAAGTTGTGCAAGTGACACTATGATGGAGAACTCACCATTTTATCTAATGATGCATACTCAGTTAGAAGACTTGCATCACTTCCCAACCCTATCCAAGCGAGATGCAAGACATAAATCTTAAATCTCCACTACATGCAATGCAATCCACTAAAATTTCCCTAAGCTTGAACTGTCATTATCGTGAAGAACCATTTTAATTCGACTAAGGTTCAAGCATAGGGACTAAAGGTACATGTAGATATTAGGGTTGTGGACCAAAGTTACTCAATCAAGCAACTCTTAAAATCTAAGGGCTCATTCACATAAATCAAATGAAAATAAAGGTGGAAAGCACAAATCATGGAAAACAAGTAAAAACAATGAGAAAAATAGAGATGACAAAAGACAAAATGCGAAGAATAGGCGAGAAAAACCAAAGCAAGCCCCACGTAATCATATACCTAGTAAAAAAAGATTGCTAAGTCTGAATGTCCAAAGTGTCTTGTCCATGTATTATTACAACAATTAGTTCTCTCTCTCGCACAAAAATAAAAATAAAAACTACTACTATGATGGTCCTCTCTCTCAATGTCTCATTCTCATTCTCTCCTACCAACATAGCGATGAAAGCTGGTCTCTACCTCAAGAGGCTCCATAGGTCTTCCTAAGAATTCCTCCTCAATTGGAAGGCCCTCGCAAAGAAGGAAACATAATAAATTTGTCACAACATATAAACAATTATTTTTAAAAAAAGAAACAAAAGCAGGAATTAAAATAGCTTATACACTATCCTAAACATTGATCCCGACAACAGCACCATTTTATTGATGAGATCGATTGGGGATTCCTAATGCTCGATATTGGAGGGCCTACGGTGTCAAAAAGGTCAGATCTAGCAATCGATGTGGTATCCGCTCTCACGGTACTCAAAACCCAATCAATCTAATCAAACAAGCAATCAACCCACGATATATGATAAAACAATAAACAAATGCAGGGTGAAACTTATTATACCCTACAAAATGTATATAATGACAATATAGTATGGGTTGAACCACTGAGAGAAAACTGTGGATAAGTAACTTATTATCAATAAAGAAAAATCAATAATAACTATTTTGTACTTTTTAGTATTTTCTGATTTTTTATGGGTTTTTAGTTATATTTATTTTTATGACTTTTTAATTATTTTAGTTTTTATGTTTTTAAATTTTTAGTTTTTTATTTTTTATTTTGGAAAATTTTAATTCCCTTTTTGTCTTTAAGGCATTATATATATGCATGTATGTATATATGATAATATTAGTAATATAGATACTATAAGTAATATATAAGGTATATAATAAATAAATATAAGGAAATATAGCGAAGAACAATCACTTTTAATTCCTAAAAGTTTTTATATATATTATATATTCATAGGTGACAATAATAAGTAGTATATAAGTAGTATAATATATAGAGTATATAAAGGCCTTATAATTCTAGATATAGCTAAATACAGTCATAATTTAAAAAATTATTTGTTTTTTTGTTTTTAATATTTTCTCTATTTTTATTATTTTTATATTTTTTTCTATTTTTTATGTATTTTTAAAGTATTTAATAAAACAAAATAATGAATTGTATAAATAGGCTGAATTATTTTGGGTTTTAAAGTAGGTAATAGGTTAAAAATCACCCAAAATATTTTTAATACATACAATATAATGAAAATAAAAATATAGAACAAAAAACTATTTGTTCAGATTTTGTAGAATTTTTACTAATTTTTATCATGTATTTTTTGGTGTTTTCTTTTTATATTTTTTGTGATTTTTGGTCTAGAGGTATAATACATGGTTATATATATTCTAATTTTTTGAATTTTTAAAAGTTATCTAATAATATTTTTTATTTTTGTATGTAAACATGGTATAAATAGATCCTAATTTAAATAATAATAATGTTAAAAATACAATAAAATGCTTAATAAAATATGGGTGTGCATCTTCATGTTTTAAAGCATCTAATCATTTTTTCAAACAATAAGAGCACCCAATAGCTATTTAATAAAAATGTAAAAGCATAAATAAAAATATACAGCTTGGGAAGGGCATTTTTGCAATAAAAATAAAGTAGATGTGTTCGCATAAATTTTTCCTAAATGTTTTACACTATATTTACAATTTTAGAGACAAAACATAAATAACCAAAAGTTGATAGAGATTAAATGCAAAAGTTACAATGTCTCACGTGGTGCAACAAGGGAGGTTCGGGGACTTGTTTATAATATCTAAGAAATATGGGAGGTCTTATGTGAAATATATAGAAAATATTATGCTACTTAAAATATTTACAAGACCAAACTACTATTACAAAAGCAGTGGGGGCTCTATGAAATTTATCGAAAAGAGGCACGCACCGAACAACTCCTGGTGCACCACATGGTCGATCACGCCCCCCTTCATATGCATCAGTTTGGTTTGGATTCAATGGTCAGTATTAGATATGATAGATGGGCTACATCTGACGGCTTTGGTTGGTCATGCAAGAATACACAAGAATCTCCTAGGGAGCTTGAATCGGTTGTTTCTCCTTCCTCCGAGCTCGTCCGTCTTCTTCGATCAGTCCTTCAATTTCCTGGAGGCTCCATGCATCTGCAGGAGGGATTAGATGGGTCTGGGCCCCATCAATAGGGTCCTAGAGATCTAGGGCACCTGAAGTATGTTCGTCGTTAGATGCGAGCCCAAGAAGGCTCCTCATATGCTTCCTTTTATACAAGAAGGATCTCTAACTCGAGGCGAAGGTCCTCGATCCAAAATGAAGAAGGATTCACACATGGAAGAATGGGGTAAATAGCTACAGCAGGGGAGCGATGGTGGAAGCCCATCGAATATTTATTCTTGCATAATCAAGGGTAGAAGATGAGGGCTTTTGCGGAGAATGTGAAGGGGAAGGAAGATGCGGTGGAAATATGTTGGATAATAATCAGAGTATGAGTGAATTAGAGCCGGAGCACAATGCTCCAGCAATCAAAGATTCTAAATTTAGCTAACGTATTGATTGAGTAACTAAACTAACATCGAAATTAAGATACCAGAAAGAAATGTAGTAGAAGGGCAAATTATTAATAAATACGAAAGAACATGCCTTGATTTGACATGAGTTGAAGAGGCAGAACCAGCCAGTGGAAGGCCTCCAATCGTAGATTGGATCCTCCCTTCATAAGCTCCTCCTTGCTGCAAACCGAGGGATTGTGCTCCTTTCACTAGCAGGAATACGATAGGGTCGATCAGACGGGCTAAGAACTTCTAAAAGGGGACCAAACCATGAAACGACCATGAAACAATGCGGCAGAGCTTTATTTAATAGCTGAATGCGGAGGGAGATTGAGATTGGGATCTTGATCGCTTCAATGAAGATCAGGCACACTTGAAGAACTGGAGAGAACCATGGAGCTCATGGACTTAAAATATGTTCAAGGCGCGAGTTGTTATGATCATTAGGGTCCCTAGGAAAAATTCAAGAAGTTAGGGATTCAAGGTGTAGATAGGTCAGAAGAGGTGGAGGGGGTCAATTGACCAAAGTCAACAAGGGAATGAATCTGGTTGGTCCACGTGGACCAACCAAAAAAATACGAGAGCAAATTACTTTATTAATTAGATAAAAAAATAAGAAATGATTTTATTAACTTTTGACGAAAACAAGAATTTTGTTTGTAATTTTATATAGTAATTTATGCCTATTTTTATTTATTTTTTCGAGGACTTATATTATAGATTGATATTTACATGTATAAATACAAGTAAAAAAACATGTATTTGGGTATTTTTTTAAAGTTGTATTATTTATTTTACTATTACTTAAATATATTCTATATATTTTAAATTTATATAAATACAAATTTAGGTATTCTGTTGTATTTTTCTGAATTTACATGTACACTTAAATAAATATGTAGTTTATTTTATAGGTATATACATATATAATTCATCTTTGTATGATAGTAGACTTATTTATTTTATTGTATTTCTAATTGTTTAAATATATTTTAATTATGCACATATGTTTTGAATAATATTTATAAATTTATAGTACAGAAAGTGAAAAATATAAAGAATAAATATATTGAATATAATATACATGTATATTGCATAACAAGGGTCCAAAACCTAACTTGTGTATCTTAACTCCAAATTGAATGAAACTGCTTCATTAAATAGATTATTAAATTTTATACATAAAGGTGAGTTTTGTCAATTTTGATATAGTATGGAGAAGATACATGTCTGCAAAGTTTTTTATTTGTGGCTTTTTATTTTGTGTGTCCCAAGCACACTGTGCATTATTTTTTAGTGAAATCACTTTTGTATTTTTTTTTCTTTGTATTTTTATCTGTAAAATTTATTTTGAGGGGTTTATTATTTGAGGTGTAAATATAATAAATTAAAATAGTCCCATAATGTAATTTTAGATTGATTGAAAATTAGGGTTTTTGTGGATTTTATGTACAATTTGTCTGCCCTATCTCCCCCTACTTTATTCCTTCTTAACCAAGTCATCATAATGACTAGGTCTTGGGGTCTAGGGTCATTCAATACCTTTGGTATCTCATTTCTTTTTCTTTTCTTCTTTTATTATTTTATTTGGAATTAAATACCTTAATTATACAGTATTATATACAATATTTTGTACCATTAATAAGTGTTTATTTTGATAAATTAATCATATATGCATGTATTTAGCTAAGTATTTAAGTGCAAAAGGAAAGAATAAAGGTGATGAAATGAGGATTCGTCACCCCCATACTTGCCTTTGTAATCCCTAGTTAACAGTTATGCCTACAAGTTCAAAAAAATAAATAAAAGAAACAGTAAGAACTTAGGTTGATTTTAACTTTTAAACATGTCTTCATAATATCAAAATTTGGAGCTCAATCGAACCTTTGGATTTTTAGTTTGGTCGGACCCTTTTTGGAAACTAGTGTGCACTCTAGAGATTGAGGCTAAGTAATATCAAAGGTCATTGCAACCTCAATCACCTGAGCCAAACTCAATAAAAAAATAAGACCACCAATAAAAGTAATCAAGCACGAAAATGAAACGAAGCGGTCTCGTATTTATTTAACCTGGTATAGCGACCAGGGTTGAACACAAGAAGCACGGGCTAAGCCTACGAAGTAGTCGAGAAATCAGAAAAGAAAAGGAATCTTTTTGGTAGTTTTTAGTTTGCGATTTTTTTTATTTTCTTATAAGAAATGAATAAGAAAAAAAAAGAAATCACTCTACAACAATTTTTATTAAGGATAAAAAGGGTCAAAAATTCAAAATAAAAATAATTTTATATTTTTAAAATATGCAAATATTTTTTGGTATTTTGTGGGATTGTTCAGATTTTTATATAATTTTATAAAAATGAAACAAAGGCAAAATACCAAAACAATATACAGCCTGGACTAGAAGGCAACTTTAAAATATCTAAAGTGCCCAAATGTCCTGGTTGTAATTTTGTATGATAATAGATAAAATTATCTAACTACAGAAATTGAAAACACAATTTTTTTGATTTTTATAGAATTTTTATTGATTTTTAGAAGAGTTTTGGTCTTTTGTGATTTTTAGGAGTTTTATAAAAGATAATGAAATTAAAATGCTACAGAAATTAAAACAAACCAAAACAAGCACATAAGAATTTTTGAAGAATTTGTTGAGGTATATATATATTTTTTATGGATTTTCTAAAATGGACAGACACACTTTTTAGAGTTTTTGATTTTTAGAAAATATCAAACAAAATCAAATTGTGTCATAAAAATTGTCAAAAATATTACACAGTAGCATGAGCTATTGGAAATTTTTGGGGAGTTTTTGGAGTAGATTTGATATTTATTTAATTAAAAATAAAATACATAGGTCGTAAGGACCTATTTGCAAATATTTTAAGTTTATGGACTAAATAGTAACACGCATAAAAAGTCAGGGGGTATTAGTGCAACATTTCCATGAAAACACACACATGTCACTTAATGCACGAACAAGGGCATAAATGCAATTCCGGAAAATGTTTCATTCAAATTTGAACCAACAGAAACTACAGGATAAAAGATGCAAAAACACTATAGTGCACGAAATCGAGCACGTGTCTCCAGACAAAAAGTACTAAAAAGAAAATACCATAAACCATAGGGACTAAAATGAAAATAGTTCAAACTACAACTTTATTTAACAGACTAGAAAATAAAGCATAAAAAGTGCGGGGTAAATAATGCAATATACCCTTACAGGCGCATGACACACACGTGAGGGATGCGTGGAGGCCGCTGGTGGGGGTGTGAACATGTGGTTCTGATACACTGCAGATGTCAGATCTGACGCCTTAGAAATGGTCGGGGACGTGGGGCGCAGATGCGTCAGAGCTGCAATCTAACAGTCGAAAAGCCTGCTGAAGTTGGCAGCGCAGTTCTGATCTAGAAGGTTGGGGACCGATCCGACGGTGCTGGTGATGCCTGGAAGAACATCGTCGGGTGAAGTTCACCGGATCCTAGGAGATGATCCTCAACTTCGATGGTCTATCGGGAGGCACAGGAATGGTCGTGGAGGTCTTCCGTGTCGACTGAGCGGATCCGTTGGAGGAGCCGCCGGCCGAATACGTGTGGCGATGAAGGAGGCCTAGAGTTGCTTCGGTAAACCTCTGATGGACGAAATGGGGGCTCCCATCGCGCGATATCACCTGCAAAGGAACGCTTGGACTCAACGCTATGCTCCGGTCCGGGTTATTGAAGCTAAAAGCCAAAGAAGAGGAGGAGGGCAACGATCGATCTCCGGCAAAGATGGTAGGGGAGAACTATGCCCTAATCTCAATACGAGGATCGAGTCTATGGATGATAAGGTTGGGAGCAAGATGGAGGGTGAGTGTGCAGATCGATCGAAGCGACTATGTGTGGAAAACAGAGCTCCAACCAGCTGGTCAGAGCGGATGGAAGTGCGACGGCGATGAACTGAAAGATCAGATCGAAATGGAAAACAGAGTGAATCTAAGGGATACCTGAAGATCTGGGTGTGCTCCTGAGCTCCAAGCGAAGATGACCATCTGGCTGATGGCCTCAACCTCGATGCGGAAAGCAGGGGAGGCTGTTTGCGACGGAGGTCCGGGCACGAAGGGTGAGTGTCGCCTCTACTACACCAAATCGAGCTCCGAAGGGTGTTCTGAGCAGTTGTCACTCTACTGGAGGTGGCTACGGGTCGAGAATGGAGTGAGGTACGAGCTACCGATCCATGGAGGCGGAAAAGCATATTTATAGGCGAGCTGAGGGTCTGGAAAGATTGGAGTGAAGGGTCGAACCGTAGAGAGAATCGGATCGGACACTGGACCCGTGAGGATGTCGAAGTCCGAGGATTATCGGGTCCAAATCCTGAGGCAAAAGGCAAGGGTAGTTCGGCTGGAAAATTCCGAGAAGAAGCTCCGGCGAAGAGGATCCAGGTCAGACCCGGGAAGAAGGCACGACCAATCAGAAATTAGAATTTACAAAATGCTTATAAATTCAATAAAAAATAATAAATGATATTTAATTAAAAAGAGTATAAAATGAAAAATGTTTGTTGTTTTTTAAACTATTTTTTTGTGATTTTTATTTATTGTTTTTTGTAAAATAAATTAATCTATATATAGTATAATGGATTATATACAGGTATAATATACCTATGTATTTTGTACGATTATTTTTATTTTGTTGCTTTTACACTAATACCCCAATTTTCTATTTAATTTATTTACAACATAGTTTTTGGAGTACAAAATAATTTTTATTATTTATTTACAGATATATAATAAATAGAGAAGAAAGCATATATACATGTATTATGTACAAGGGAGAGAAAATTTTATTTTATTTTTATTTTACTTTTCTAATTTTTGTTTATTTTTATGATTATTTATAAGGAGGTAAAATGAATATTCTATTTTTATTTTGTCAAAATTAATTATTTATTTACGCACATGATATGTACAATATAGAGTTGGCCCTATCTCTCTCTACTTGTTTACTTGGTGATCATGCCAATGCTTAGCCTTCTCTTGGGGTTCAGGTCACTCTGTATTTATCCTAAATACCACCTTCATTTTTCTTTTTCTTTACTCTTTTATTTTTTGCACAAATACAAGCTAATTATGCAATATTAACAAATGTATGCATAATGCTAAGTTATTGTACTTACATCTATTTACATGATGCATTGCCATGATAAATAGCTAAAATAAAAGAATAAAGAGTGATGATCAGGGATTCATGACCCCCCTATACTTTACCTTTGCTAGTCCCTTAGCAAACACTTATTTGAAAAATAAGTGAAAAGAAAGAGAAAAGAAAAAGAAGGAGAAGCAAGGTTGATATTTAAACTTGTCTTCATTAAATGGGAGTATGGACCACAGTCAGGCCTTTGGATTATTAGTTTGTCAGAACCTTATTTGGATCTAGGTTTAAGACCTAACAACCTCTAAGTTCCACTAATCTATAATCAATACTCCTCAATAATCCAGATCAGAATAAGTCTACATACACAAACTCTAATGACAATGAATCTTTTCTTGTACAGTATAAGTGATATATAGCTCCCCATCTCAGAAATGGCAAAGTCACAACGTTCCTCAACAAGGTAACTCCAATTCCCAAGTTTGGCAGCTCTTTCCTCGAGGAGCGGGGTATTCCCTTCTAAGTTCAAGTTCAACCGGCTCAAGAAGAGGGGAAATAAAAGAATGGACCATGATTAGTGTAGCCATGTATCCATGGGAGCTCAGCCAGTGTAGCTAAGTCTCCCTCCTACAAGTTTCATGAGATGAGAATGGGTAACATAAGCTTTGCTTTATTTGGCTATATACACTCCAGTGGGTATTTCGTTTTATCAGACCCACCATTTTTTTGGAGTTTTTCTTTCTTTTGCACACACATTTTTTTTCGATATGCGTATGTACAACATAGCTACATGGTGTTGCATATATACATAAGGACTTTTTCCTCGTGAGCTAGTAGACTATCCCTCTTTTGAAGCATTATTGCAACCCACAACTCCCGTCTTTAGACCTCAACACTGCCATACCAAGTTCAGGCACACTTCCTTCACTAAAAGAAGACGAGAGGTTCCGCCTAGAAATACTACCCTCATATGCTACCCCAAGTCAAAGGAAACTGCCTCCTCACCACCTATACTTAGCTATGTATGTGCAAGAAAGAATTTTATGTTCAAGAAAAAAATTAAAATTTTTACGATTTTTAGAGAGGATTTTAGCCATTTTATTTATTGACTCACACAAAGTGCGAGTTATGGCTAAAGTATATATGTAATATATACGACACCCCCCTATACATAGCTCGAATGATATCCTCAGAGTGAATCAAGAGCGATGAAGAAGACATAACACGTGCTTAGTATAGGACAGTGAAAAGGAATGATATACTACAACGACGAATCAAAGAATAAAATGAAGAGGGCTCGGTGTTTCACACTATACTTAGGATCAAGTAATCCTAAGTATAACAGACTGTACATAAAGGGAGAACCAAGTAAAGGATGTACAGGGTCGACCTCCCATATACTTAGGGTAAAATATCCCTAAGTATAGGCAGCAAAACAGAGGTAAAAAGAATCAAAAGAATAATCAAGAGTCTGACACCTCCTATACTTAGGGTAAAGTACACCGTAAGTATAGCATGATCACAAGATTCAGATGAGGTGTGAGACGAAAGAATGAGATGATATGGACATCTGGGTAAACAAGGCGGAAGACAGTGATAATCATGCATGAGATGCAACTGATGTGAGTCAAAGACCACATCTTATACAAAGTGAATTTGGGCAATTTCAATGACCAGCGGCTCATGATCTAGATATGGTTTGAGATGCTGACCTTTAACATGAAAGGTAGACTCAGATGACATTTCAGATTTGTCGATGCTTCCATTGTCATGTACCTTTCAGATCAGGTATGGTCCCTTCCACTTACTCTGTAATTTCCCAGGAAATAATCTAAGCCCGACATCAAACAACCATAGTCTTTGATCTGGCTCAAACAACTTATGGTTGATGTGAGAATCATGCCATATCATCATTCGCTCCTTATACTATAGGCTGCTTAAAAAGGATGTATCTCTAAACTCCTCCAAGGCTACCAATTATGACTTTCTTTGATCACCTATGCTCTCTGGATCCAACTATATATCAGTGACAACCCAAAGTGACTTGTGCCTAATCTCAATAGGTAAATGGCAGGGCTTGCCATAAACGATATGAAAGGAAGATATACCCAACAGCATCTTGAAGGAAGTCCAATATGCCAACGAGACTGAGTCCAAAAGCTATGACCAATCCTTTCGGTTTGGGCGGACTACCTTTCGCAATATCGTCTTGATCTCCCTATTCGATACTTCAGCAATACCATTGGTCTGAGGGTGATATGGAGTGTCAACTCGATGGTCTATGCTGAACTCGCCAATAAGGGCCTTTACTTTGTCATTGGTAAAATGAGACCCCCCGTCATATATCAATACTCTAGGCCCCCCGAACCGTGTAATGATATTCTTCCTCAAAAATTTGCAAATAGTTCTAGCATCTACGGTTAGGGTGGGAATGGCCTCATCCCAACGACTTACAAAGTCAACAACCAACAGAATGTACTCGAATCCCTAACCCTTAGGGAACAGACCCATGAAATCGATGCCTCGTGTGTCAAAAACCTCATAGAAATGAACGGGCGGCATCGGCATCATATCACGCTGTCCACAAGTGCCCATCCTTTAACAGTCAGGACACCTCTTCACGAATTCATCAGAATCCTTGAAGAGAGTAGGCTACCATAGGCCGGATTGGAGCACTTTCTGTGTTGTTCTCCTCCCAGAGTGATGTCCTCCTGCCTCAAGCTTGTGGAAGTATGTGAGGACGATATGGTGCTCCTCTTGAGGAATGCACCGACGCCAGATGCTATCCCCTCCTTCATGATAAAGGATGGGATCCTCCCAATGATAAGACTTAGCCTTCTAAAGAAAGGTCTAAAGTCGCTGCCTGGGCCAACCTTGTGGAACTTTCCTGGCAAAAATATAGTTCACAATGTCGGCGTACCATGGGAGTGAGGCTATAGAAAGGATCACCTCATCAGGGAAGGTCTCAGAAACGGGATCAGTCTGCTTAGATTCCTCTAGATTATCAAATCGGGAGAGATGATCCACCGCCACATTCTTTACTCTAGGTTTATCCTTAATCTCAATATCAATCTCCTGGAGTAGAAGGATCCATCTAGTTAGTCTTGCTTTGGCATCTTTCTTTGCCATGATGTACCTGATAGCGGTGTGATTAGTAAAGATAGTCACTTTGGATCCAATAATGTATGATCTGAATTTGTCCAAGGCAAACACTACAGCTAGCATCTCCTTCTCAGTGACGGTCTAGTTCCGCTGCACTGCATCCAATATACGTCTAGCATAGTGAATGGCAAAAGGTACTCAATCCATCCTCTTTCCTAGCATGGTCCCCATGGCAAAATCGGAGGCATCTGTCATGATCTCGAATGGGAGAAACCAATTAGGCGGCTGAAGGACAAGAGCCTCAACAACTAGACTCTTGAGATGTCAAATGATGCAAGACACTTATCATCTACAATGAACTCGGTGTCTTTTGTTAGCAAATCAGTCAACGGTCGGGCAATCCTGCTGAAATCATGAATGAACCATCAGTAGAAACCGACATGCCCCAAAAAAGACTGTAACTGTCACTGGTTGGATGGTATATTGAGTTTCCTGATAATATCCACCTTGGCCGGATCAACCTCCATGCCCCTGTTGGAGATGATATGACCAAGCACCGTCCCTTGAGTCACCATGATGTGACTCTTCTCCCAGAATAGATTAAGATGAACCTCGATGCAACACTGAAGGACGTGGTCTAGGAAGTCAAGACAAGTGTCAAACCTATCACCATAGACAGAAAAGTCATCCATGAAGACCTCTAAACAGTTACCCACCATGTCCGAGAAAATGGACAACATGCACCTTTGGAATGTCGCCAGGGCGTTACATAGACCAAAGGGCATCCGTCTGAAAGCATAAGTCCCAAACGGACAGATGAATGACGTTTTGTCCATGTCTTCGGGCGCAATGGCCACCTGGTTGTAGCTGGAGTACCCGTCAAGAAAGCAATAATGACTCTTCCTAGTTAGCCTCTCTATAATCTGATCAATAAAAGGCAGCGGGAAAAGATCCTTCTTGGTGGCCTAATTCAATCATCTGTAGTCAATACAGACCCTCCAACAAGTGGGTACCCAGGTAGCTATCTCCTCATATATGGCCCAGACTTGGTCTTCTTCCTTGGCGAAGTAGGATCCCCCGCAAGATGCATTTACGAGCCCCTGTCATTCTGGTGTCAGCCCACAAAAGAAACTCTGCACTAAGTAGGGCTTGGAGATGTCATGGTGTGGACACCGAGCGATGAGTTCTTGGAAGTGGTCCCATGCCTCATGGAATTGCTCATTGGGAAGCATGGAGAAGTTGTTGATGAGGGCTTGAGCTGCTTTCGTCTCCGACCGAGTGGATAGTACTTGTTCAAGTACTTGTTCTGTAGATGTTCCCACGAAGTGATGTATCTCCCTAAATGCTTCAGTCAGTAGGCTGCTCCGTCGACCAGGGAGAACGGAAAAGCCATCATCGTGATGGTGTCCTCGTCCACATATCTGTCGTGGATCGTGCTGCAGATCATATTAAACTCTTGGAGATGTAGATGTAGCTACTCGGTGGCTAGCTCGTGAAATCTGGGCAACAACTCGTCTAAAGAGGGAGCTTGAAATCTCCCAGGATCGCCGAAAGCTGAATCCAGCAGTATGTAAGAGTCGCACTAGGGTTGTGTAACTCTCTCATTGGTCTGGCTGGTCGGACTAGCTCCAGTAGCTCCTCTATCTATCCTCCATCTTCTCCTCCGAGCTTTGGTATCTCTCCACCACCTACTCGATTCTGCTCTCCTCTATCAGCTCGCATCTGAGCCATTTCTCTGTGCATATCAGCCATGAAAGACCCTTGATCTCTGATTTGTCTCTACATCGTCTCCAAGGAAGCTAATAGGGTGTTGTTGATGGCGCCCTGATCAAGAACATACGTGGTGGTTTGGGGCTGCTCATCTGTGTGTTCCTTGCTGCTGGCCATCTCTTCGGTCTTTGTAAAGGAAAAAGACCCGAACTCAGGTGCCATTAAATGAACAAATATCTTCTCCGGTCTCTGCTCGGGCACCTCAAGACTGGAATAAGGGTGGTAGAGGGGGAATAGGGTGGAATCGAACTTGGGTTTGGAGAGCGGGTATGGGCTCTCACGAACCAACCTAGATGAATGAGGCGGAGTGCTCGAAAGCAGTGCCACTATGGTCTGCCAAAGGGACCTCCGACTCATCATCGTGATCTGGAGAGGAAGGTGGATGGGATCTTGAAATAAACAAGATCAGCAAACAAACCCCCAATTCACCAACTCAACACTGAAAGCTGATGACCGTAAAGGTTCAGTCTTTTATCTTGTCAATTTTATTTAGGTGGTAATTCCATCTAGCAGGGCGATTAAGCGAGTTGGTAGGAAACTGATGCCCTCAGAAGACTGGCCCAATCTCAAAGCTAGATCTTTCCCAGCCAGTACAAGTTGTAGACCGTTTATCGACTACCCGATCAACTCGCTCTGTTAAGGATATGTGGCCTGCTTTACCAGAGACCGGAGGGATCCTCACTGGAGAACGATTAACCCCAAGACCAGTAGTCTGATGAAAGTTCAGGTATAGCTCTAGCCTAGTGTGCAGGTTGCTCTCTTGTGCAAGCAAACCAAAAAATGAGGGGATTGCTCTCCCAAGACAGAATTTTAAGTCTGGTGTCTTTTAGGATCAAGTTTGTTTAACAGTCTCAATTTTATAGATTTCATTTTTATGTATTTTTCAATAAACAAGTAAACGCCTAACAAATTTTTTGATCTCCTGATTATTTAAAGTCCAAAAATGGGGGGGGGGAAGTCGAAAAAGCCGATGCGCAATCAAACACGATGATGCATGTAAAGTAAGAGATGCATACCTGTCGCAAGCACTCTATATGCAGAGTGATCCGTGTATAAATTAAAAGACTGAATAAAACTATCCTATATGATGCAAGAAGAAAACGACCTTAGATGAGCAATTTCTACACGTGAATAACAGTAGCTAACTGGTTAGAGAGAGAGAGGTCGGAGTCCGGTCTCTGATGCTGATCAGTGTCCACCACAACGGATCCTACACACGATGTATACGGCCTCTAGTGGCACGTGACCTCTCAAACGACCATGTTAACTTTTTCTTGTGATTTAATTAATTAGGTCCAATTACGGTCTATAAGTGCATGCAGATAACTAGGGACTGGGACTTAATTAATTACATCATAAATAATGAAATTCCTAAATCAAGGGGCTAAATTCTTATAGAATAAAAATAAAAATAAAATAAAAATAAAAATAAAAGGCAAAAAATCAAAACCTGTGAAAAGCGCGGTGAAAGTCCCCCGAGCACACCGGTGCTCTACGAAACAAACCCCAATATAAGCCAAGTCCACAACTGTCCAAGGTCATTTATTATTACAATAATAATAATAATAAATGAAATGTGCTAAAAACTCTCTATATACTATAACTAATCTCCTTCAATCCTTCTGCTCCTCTTCGAACACGGGTCCTCCAACCAAAAGCTGCAAAGTCCCTCGGGCGGTCCCTTGCACAGCAAGTGAAACATAAAAAAGGTCCGAAAAATAATTATATCAAATAGATCTAGAAACAAAGAAAGAAAAATGAAAAATAAAAATGAAAAAAAATTAAAAGATAAAGAAAACAAAGAATGCTGAAAATTGACTACTAAGTCGTGCTCCTCGGCAACCGCGCCATTCTGGTGAGCGCTCTGGCGATAAAGGCTAAGTAATATCAATGGTCTCGTTGCGACCTTAATCACCTGAGACAAACTCAATAAGAAAATAAGACCACCAATAAAAATAATCATGCATGAAAATCGAACGAAGCGGTCTCGCTATTTATTTAACCTGGTATAGCAACCAAGGTCGAACACAAGGAGCATGGGCTAAGTGTACGAAGTAGTCGAGAAATCAGAAAAGAAATGAAATCTTTTTGGTGGTTTTTAGTTTACGAATTGCCTTGATTTTCTAATAAGAAAATGAATAAGAATAAGAAAGAAATCACTTTACAACAATTTCTATTAAGGCTAAAAAGGTCAAAAAAATCAAAAGAAAAATATTTTTATATTGTTAAAATATGCAAATGTTTTTTGGTATTTTGTGCTATTCTTTCATATTTTTATATAATTTTATAAAAATGAAACAATGGTAAAATACCAAAACAGTATACAGTCTGGAATAGAAGGCAACTTTAAAATATCTAAAGTGCCCCAAATGTTCTGATTGTAATTATATGTAAAAATAGATAAAATTATCTAACTATTCACCTATATAAGCTGCAGCTAAAGTTGCAGAAATTGAAAACACATTTTTTTATTTGTATATAATTTTTAATGATTTTTAGAAGATTTTTGGTCTTTTGTGATTTTTAGGAGTTTTATAAAAGATAACGAAACCAAATTGCTAAAGAAATTAAAACAAACCAAAACAAGAATCAAGAATTTTTAGGGTTATTTTTATATTTTTTATGGATTTTTCTAAAATGGACAGACACACTTTTTAGGATTTTTTATTTTTAGAAAATATCAAATGAAATAAAACTACGTCACAAAAAGTATCAAAGATATTAACAGTAGCAGGAGCTACTGGTAATTTTTGGGGAGATTTGGGGGAAAATAAGATATTTTTTTAATTAAAAACAAAGCGCACATGTTGTAGGGACCTATTTGCAAATATTCTAAATTTCTGGACTAAACGGTAACATGCATAGAAAGTCAAGGGGTATTAGTGCAACATTTCCACGAAATCACACACACTCAATTAATACACGCACAAGGGCATAAATGCAATTCTAGAAAATGTTTCATTCAAATATGAACTAGGAGAAACTACATGATAAAAGATGCAAAAACACCACAGTGCACGTGATCGACTACGTGTCTCCAGATAGGAAGGACTAAAAAGCAAATATCAGAAACCTTAGAGACTAAAGTGCAAATAGTTCAAGCTACAACTTTATTTAACAAACTAGAAAATAAAGCATAAAAAGTGCGAGGTGAATAATGCAATATACCCTCACAGACGCGTGTCGTGCGTGAGAGGGATACATGGAGGCCGCTGATGGGGGTGTCAACGTGCGGTTCTAATCCACGGCAGATGTCAGATCTGACGCCTTAGAAATGGTCGGGGACGTGGGGCGCAAATGTGTCAGAGCTGCATTCTAACGGTCAAAAAGCCTGCTAAAGTCGGCGACACAGATCTGATTTGAAAGGCTAAGGACCGATCCGATGGTGCTGGAGATGCCTCAAAGAACATCGTCGAGTGAACTTCACCGGAGCCAAGGAGATGATCCTCAGCTCTGATGGTCGATCGGGAGGCATGGGAATGGTCGTGGAGGACTTCCGCGTCGACTGAGTGGATCCGATGGAGGAGCCACCAGCCGGATACATGTGGTGATGAAGGATGCTTGGAGTTGCTCTGGCAAACATCTGATGGACGAAATGGTAGCTCCTATCGTGCGCTATCACCTACAAAGGAATGCTAGGACTCAGCGCTATGCTCTAGTCCAGGTTATTGAAGCTAAAAGCCAAAGAAATGGAGGAGGGCAACGTTCAATCTCCGGCGAAGGTGGTAGGGGAGATCTAGGCCCTAATCTCGATCCGAAGATCGAGGCTAAGGATGATCAGGATGCGGAGCAAGATGGAGGACGAGCGTGTGGATCGATCGAAGCGGCTAGGTGTGGAAAACGGGGCTCTGACCAGCTGGTCGAAGTTGATGGAAGTGCGGCAGCAATGAACTGAAAGATCGGATCGAAATGGAAAACATAGAGAATCTAAGGGATACCTAAAGATCTGGGTGTGCTCCTAAGATCCAGGCAAAGATGACCGTCGGGGTGATGGCCTCAACCACGATGCGGAAGGCGAGGGAGGCTGTCGCGGTGGAGGTCCGGCCACGAAGGGTGAGCGTCACCTCTACTGCACCAAATCGAGCTTTGAAGGGTGCTACGAGCAGTTGTCACTCAGCTGGAGGTGGCTACGGGTCGAGAACGGAGCGAGGTACGAGCTACCAGTCCATGGAGGCAGAAGAGCATATTCATAGGCGAGCTGAGGGTCTGGAAAGATCGGAGTGAAGCACCGAACCATACGAGAAACGGATCGAGCACTGGACCTGCGAGGATGTCGGATGTTCGAGGATTATAGGGTCCAAATCCTGAGGCAAAGGGCGAGGGTAGTTGGGCTGGAAAATTCCGAGAAGAAGCTCCGGCGAAGAGGAGCCGGGTCTGACCCGGGAAAAAGGCGCGACCAATCAGAAAATTAGAATTTACAAAATTCTTATAAATTCAATAAAAAATAATAAATGATTTTTAATTAAAAAGTGTATAAAATGAAAAATGTTTGTTATTTTTCAAACTATTTTTTGTGATTTTTATTTTTATTTAAATAAATTAATCTATGTATAGTGAATTATATACAGGTATAATATACCTATGTATTTTGTACAATTATTTTTATTTTGTGTTTTTAAACAAATAACCCATTTTTCTATTTAGTTTATTTACAACATAATTTTTGAGTACAAAATAATTTTGATTGTATTTTTATTATTTCTTTATAGGTATATAATAAATAGATAAGAAAGCATATATACATGTATTATGTATAAGGGAGAGAGAATTTTATTTTACTTTTATTTTATTTTTCTAATTTTTTTTATTTTTAGGATTATTTATAAGGAGGTAAAATGAATATTCTATTTTTATTTTTTCAAAAAGTAAATATTTATTTACACACATGATATGTACAATATAGAGTAGGCTCTATCTCTCTCTAGTTGTTTTACTTGGCGATCATGCCAATGCTTGGCCTTCTCTTGGGGTTCGGTTCACTCTATATTTATCATAAATACCTCCTTACCTTTTCTTTTTCTTTATTCTTTTATTTTTCACAAATAGATGCTAATTATGCAATACTAACAAATGGATGCATAATGCTAACTTATTGTACTTACATCTATTTACATCATGCATTGGGAAGATAAATAGCTAAAATAAAAGAATAAAGAGTGATGATCAGGGATTCATCAGAAACCAGACTTGAAACCTGCAACATTTGAGAATCACAAAACTCTGCCCAGGTCTCCTCAAAATCCAGTTCAGAACAAGTCAATATCAAAAGCAATACCTTATGACTATGAGTCTATCTTGTACGGTGTCAGTGGTATGTAGCTCCTCTCGACTGAAGCGGTAAATGGCATGCTTCTCTAGCATGGTGACCCTAATTACCCAATCCAATATCTCTTTCCTCTAGAAGTGGGGTATTCCCTTCTAAGTTAAAGTGCAACCGGCTCAAGAAGAGGAGGTGGAGAAGAGAATGGATGGTAGCCAATGTAGCTACCTATCCTGGGATGCTTGACCAGTAGAGTCAAGTTATCCGGCTGCAGGCTCACATGTATCTTTATTTTGAATCTCTAGCTTGCTTATTGACAATATACATACTCCGACAGGAATTGATTTTCCTTGATTTCGACTGTCTATTTCTTTTGGAGTTTTTTTATTTTTGCATTTTTTCAAGTACTATATATAATAGCATTTACATATGGACTTTTTCCTCTTGAGCCTGTAGATTATCCCTCTTTTGAAGCATTATTGCAACCCACGGTATCCTGTCATTAAACCTCATGACTACTTGATCAGGTTGGCGAACAATGGCCATGGATTCATAACTTCGTATGTTTCCATTTACTTGTATCTCATGCCGGCAAATCTAGCCCTCTACCACTTCAACTAAGTTGAGTTAGGTGCAAGGTGCAGATGTGCAAGTTAGGTCATTGTCAACAAGAGGCATGTGTATGTTCCGAAATATTCTACTTAAGCAATCAAGACGATATTAAACCAAGTTTTATAGTCTCAAAGAATTAAGTCTAGTAGACTTGAAGTGCCTCAATTCCAATTCTAATAAGGTTCCTATGATTAAGTGTATTAAGGTCCAACCAAGCTCCAATCTTCGAATTTTATCAAGACTTGTTCAATTGTCATTAACAATCTGAAAAATGCAAATAATATGCAATGCAGATACAAATCTTTTTGTGATGCAATTTTCAGATTTTGAACTTTTTATAGAATTTTTAAAAAAGTTTTTGCAAATTTTATGAAATTTTTAAAGCAGTTTGCAAATTTTATGGGTTTTTGTATTTTGCAAAATTTTAGGGAGTTTCTAAAACAAAAGGGTTAGAAAAAGACTTATGTGCAGATATTTACATAGGAGTGATTTTGTATTTACACAAATTGGGTTTAGGAATTTACACTATGTATTCACAGAAATTAATTTAGAGGTTATTTACATGTTTTTTATGCACAGACCTTGTAAAGATTTTTTATTTGTTTAGATTATGCATGTGGTTCTAAAAAAATTTAACAAGATTTTTACAAACATTTAGAAAACATTATTTTTAAAATAATTTTGCAAAAAAAAATGTAAATATTTACAAAATTTGAAAATCATTTTGCAAAGTATTTATACAACCATTTTCTAAACCATTTGCAAAAAGATTTTCAAAACAGTTTATTCAATCAAATAAAAGAAATTTTTACAAACAGAAGCATTTTTACAAGGGGTTGAAAAACATTTCACAAAATATTTTTCAAAAAGATTTTCACCCATTTTTCAAATATTTTGCAAAATATTTTTAACAGATTTATTAACCGTAGTTACAAAGAATTTTGATCTGTATTTAACTTTTTTTGTTAATTAGCCATACTATTAAAAATAAGAAAGTGTGAGCTATGGCTAAAGTGTATACAATGTATATACGAGCCCCCATACTTAGCTTGAGCTATGTCCTCATTTGTCAGAGAGAAAATGGAAGACATAACTCTTGCTAAGTATAGGAAAATATATAGTACAACGACATAATAATGAATGAGAAGTCGATTGTCCCCCTTATACTTAGGATCAACTAATCATAAGTATAACAGTCTGTATTCAACATTCAGGGAGGGTCGAGGCTGGGAACGAATAAATCATCGGCTCGGCCTATCTCCCCCTATACTTAGGGTAAAATACTCCTAATTACAGATATAATATCAAGAGTTGAGGCTACAGGAGAGGAATCAAAGAATTAACATCCGAATACACTCATCCCCCCTAAACTTAGGATGAAGCATATCTTAAATATAACAATGATGAATTAGATTAAAGAGACTTATTGGTAGAATGAAAGAGTAGAATTCGAAAAGAAGAAAAGAAGAAAAATTAAAAGAAGAAAAATATTAACTAATCAAAAATATTATTTAGTGCCTCGTCTGATTGTGTTAATGTTGTGGCTTTAAGATCTTCATGGTATACAACATATACTGAATCAACAACAGATAAGAATGTATCATGCTCGAGATAAGGCTTCGATAGCTATCCATTTATCATGAATGGTTGTGTGTCAACTAACAAACCTCATATTACAATTCTTCTATTGTCACGTACATGCTTCACTACAAACGGCCTGGTCCATTTGCTCTTCAACTTCCCTAGGAATAATTTCATCTTTGCATCGAACAACCAAACCTTTTGAACATGTTCCAAAGTCTATCGGCGGATGTACTTGTCATGCCACTTCCTGACCTTCTCCTTGTGTATCAGGTGGTTATATGCATAGACGCGAAATTCAAGCAGTTTATTCAGATCAAGCTTTCTATTTTTGCCAACCTTCTTGGAATTCAAATTACACACATTTATTGCCCATAAAGATTTATGAATTAGTTCCACGGGTAGATGGCATGGCTTGACATAGACTAGATGGTAGGGAGATAATCCAAAAGGTGACTTGTACACAGTCCAATAGGCCCAAAGAACTGAGTCAAGCAACTGAGACCAGTTCTTCCTATAGGGACGTACAAGCTTATGAAGAATTATCTTAATTTCTCTATTTGAACATTCTGCTAGGCCATTGGATAGTGGGTGGTATGGAGAAGTGACACGATGTTTAATGCAATATTTCTGGTTCAGCTTCTTCACTTCTTTGTTAATGAAATGTCTACCACCGTCTAATATTAGAATATCTCGAAGCTTGCAATATTCTTTTCAGAAACTAACAGATGGTCAGAGTGTCGGTGGCTCGGGTTGGAATAACCTCTACCCAACAGCATACATAATCGTTAGCGAGCAGAATATACTTAAATCCCTGACTATTGGGAAATGGGACCATGAAGCCAATGCCCCCCGTAAGAAATATGCTTGAAATCTTAATATATTTCAGGGGAATCGTATCTCTAATTCCAATAACTCCTCCCATTTTCCAACAGTCAATATAATATTTCACTAAATATTCTGCATCTTTGAATAGAGTCGGACACCATATATCTGAAGCATCTGCCCAAATATCGCTCCAAGGGCATAATCTGAAGCATCTGTCATGATCTCAAAGGGGAGAGACCAATCTGAGTCCATTTGAGTTGCTCTGACGGTATAATATGAAGCATCTACCATGATCTCAAAGGGAGAGACCAATTTGGTGGTTGGAGGATAGGGGACTGAGTGATCAGATTTTTCAACTGATTAAAGGCTTGGAGGACTCTGACATCTGCAATGAAATCTACCTCCTTGCCCAAACTTTTAGTCAGTGGTGGGGAAATTTTGTTAAAATCTTTTATGAATTTTCAATAAAAATTCACATGCCCAAAGAATGATCGGAATTGCTTCAAATATGTACGTGGCTCTAGTTTAGAAATGACTTCCACCTTTGCAAGGTCTACCTCCATTCCATGCTTTGAGATGACATGACCTAGCACAATTTCTTTAGTCACCATAAAGTGACTCTTTTCCTACGAGAGCACCAAGTTCATTTGTCAACATCTTTTCAGCACTCGGTCTAGATATGATAAGCACTGATTAAAACTATCTCCGTAGATCGAGAAATTGTCCATAAAAACCTGATGAAAGCTACCAACCATATCTGCAAATACTGCCAACATGAACCTCTGGATGATCGCAGGAGCATTGCACAACCCGAAAGGCATCCTGTAGAAGGCATATGTCCCAAATGGACATGTGAAGGTAGTTTTTTTTATCTTCTGGGGTGATTGTAACTTGACTATAACCAGAATATCCATCCAAGAAGTAGAAGTACTCCTTCACAGCTTATCTTTCGACTAGTTGGTCGATGAAGGGGAGTGGAAAATGATCCTTCTTGGTCGCTAGATTCGGGCGTCTGTAATCTACACAGACACGCTAAGAAGTTGGAAACACTGGTTGCGATCTCCTCTCCTTTGTCGTTCTTCATAATGTTGATCCCTAATTTCATTGGCACAACATGCAATGGACTCACCCATTTTGAGTTGGTGATGGGATATATGAATCCTATGTCACACCATTTGGTAATTTCAATCATAACAACCTCCTGGAGATTTGGATTCCATCTACATTGAAATTCTCGAGATGGATTGCTATCTTCCTCAAGGTAGATGTTATGGGAACAAAGTGATGAACTAATCCCATGGAGATCTGAAATTTTCCAGTCTATGGCCTTACGATTTCTTTCTAGAACCTCAAGTAGACGGGATTCTTGTTCCTTTTCTAATTGGGAATTGATGGTCACTGGGAACATATTCTGCGCACCCACAAGGAAGGCGTACTTCATATTTGCTGGAAGTGGTTTGAGCTCAGGTGGGGTCTGAATCACATGAATGGCAACTTCAACAACTGTACAGGCCGATGGTGTCAGATCTTTCAAATGTAAACTATCCACCATTAGCATTTCAATCTCGAAATTCAATGCAACACAAAAACTTTCAATGAAGTCATCTTGTTCAAATAAATCTTTGATAATCTCCTCTTCCTTTGCCAAGTATAGGTGTCCATCAATCAGTTCTTCTAGCAACTCAACAAAAATCTCATTTTCAAGGATAGAGGGGAATTTGATTGTGCTATCCACATCTTCCTTAGTAGAAAGGAATTCATGGGTTCAATATCAATCCTAAAGAGGTTTGTATCTCTGATTTCAGCAAGAAAGTCACAGTTTATGTTATCTATTCTAAAGGCTCCCTCGCATCTGATGCAGACTCTGATGGTTTGGACACTTGAATCGTCTGAATTGGCACCTTATTGCTGCTGGATGAAAGGTGATTAGTCCATTGTCATAGTCCAACACTGCTTCGGCTATTCAAAGGAACGGTCATCTAAGGATAATCGAGGTATGCAGAAGAGGAGCTGAAGTGTCCATGTCAAGCAAAATGAAGTTGACAGGGAATTAGATTCCTTGAATCGTGACAATGAAATCGTACAAAATTCCTCTTGACTGCTCGATTGATGTTTCTACAAATTGCATAATCATTCTTGTTGATTTGAGTGATCCTAACCCAAATTCTTTCATCAGCAAAGTAGGCATAGATTAATGGATGATACAATGTTAAGAAGAGTTCTGTCAAACTCTTGGTCAAACATCTGGCATCTGATGAGAGGGGCTCCCATGTCATTCTTCTTGCTCAGGAGATTGCTATTTGCATTCACTGTTGTCGCAGTCAGAATGCGCTTCACGTTTCTTTCTCTATCTCAACAATGCTTTATCTTTGAAGTACATGCCTCCTTCAATCCTTTCTTAATGTTAGGCATGTACTTAATGACCTTGAGCAAAGGCATCTTTAGAACAAGCTTCTGAATTATTTCCACAACATTTGGATCAAACAAGGTTATTTTCCTTTTTTTGAATTTTTGCACATTTTCAGGAAATTGAATATTTACAGAATCAGAAGAAGAAATAGTGTTCTTATTTACATCAAAATAAATTCCATGACTGTATAAATGGATGACAAAATGATGTGCATTCATCCCTGAGAGGTGGGCATCCCAAAAATGCAGGTGGGGCTCCATCGACTGGATCTGGATCGATTGCAAGTGTGGTCCTCTCAATTGCTGGCTCATTGTCTCTTCGGTTACTACAGAATTTTTTTTCTTTTCTACTCATTTTTTGGATTTTTGCTAATGGTGCTTCTCCTTCATCTTTATCTTCCACACCTAGCCTGGCTGTTGATTGGCTGATGCAGAAGATGATGATGATTCGCCAAAATAAGTTTTATTCTTCCCCTTCATGATGATAGAAGGTTGGAAAATCTTACCATTCTTAAGAGTAACAACATTAGATAAAAACAAATCATGAACATATGACTTTGTGAGATTGGATGGGACATCACAAACTACCAGCTCTCGCTTCTTGAAATTATTGGGGTTTGCCTCCACTTGTGTCGGAATTGTATTTTGACGAGTGCGAGATCTCTCACTTCTGGCTCATTTTGGCAAGGCACTTCTCAAATGAACCAAGCAGGCCAAAGTAGGGTTCACATGAGAAATCTCGGATGGTTCAACGTACAGACCACACGAGACTAGGAATGGTGTGAAGGTTGCTAGTAGGAATACTTTTTGTGGTACTGGGGACAAGACAAATATTGCTGGAGCAGAGGAGGATGTTGTTGATAAGGATCAACTGTATACTACCGGTATGGTTGTTGTTGATGGTACGACGACTGTTGTATTGATTCTGTATCTAGTTCTGCTCGTACGAGAGAGACTGCTAGTGGTGAGGATGTTGGTTGTTTTTGACAAATCTCCCTCCATGGTGTTGAGGGAATGGACGATTTCATGAAGGCTAGCCCTATTGATGTCCTCCAAGATAGGTCAATTGAGCATTGTTTGACCATATGTCATTTACCTCCTGAATGAGAGGTGGAGGTCAAGAACATGGATCCTGAATGAACTGAAGCTCAGGTTGGTAAATCACTAGATGTTGTTGTGGTTGTTGAGGTAAGGCAGGCTCAGGGGCCTGCATGTAGTACACGTGTTGTACCGTTGGTTGTGCTGTACACAACTGAGGAGGCTAATGTGATGAAGGCTCCTTCTTATCAGCAGGAGTTGTTTCCTGATGAAGAAATTGACTGGCAATAGCTGATGGTGCTCACCTGTGGACAAATGTCTCACTGTGATGCTCAAGTTGGATCTGTCGTCCCTATTCAGATCTTGTGATGCCGCCTTATGAACTGACTTATGATGGATCTGTGGTTATCGTTGATATGCACGAGAAAAATGACAAGTTAGCCTCTCCTTCGGCCATTTCTTCAAAAATTTGCCATACAACGTCCTCCTCTTTATTGAAGTTCAAACCACCATAAGCGGCATCAATGAGCTTCTGGCTCTCAATAGTTAGTCCCCTAAAGAAGTGTTGGATAGGCTGGTGATGAACATCATTTTCACCACTTTAAGGGTCGTATCTTATTGTAGTACAGTTGGTGAAAATGGTTCAGCAAAGGCCACAATCTTTAAATGTTGCGGAGTATTTTTACTTGGCAAGTTTACCAAGGTCGAACACAGGGACACGAGCTACTCTATCAATTTAACGAATTTTGATCATTTAAGAGCATTATGAATTATTTCTCAATTACGTCTTCATGCAGATGCACAAGGCAAAATGTTGAACAATGTGGATATATGATGCATGTAATTTTTTAATTGTTTTTTCAATCCAAATGTAGGAGTGTGCATGGAAGTAATGCAAAATGTATGTTATTAATATGTAAGCGATTATTACAAATATACCCTAGAAAGATTACATATACGAGCAACAAAATATGATTTGAAATCAGAGTCAAATTGAGCATAACACTATGAGCAAACATCTATTTATGGCAAGTCAATTGAGCAAGAGGCATCATCTTAATAATAAAAATTCATTATATTCAAAATGGTGTCAGATGAGAAAACTAAACATGCCATGATATAGATGAAGAAACAAGGATCAAAACGACACTAAAATCATGCAATTTAGACCTACGATGCTCAAGCTATGCTAAAAACAATGTAGGGGCATCATTGTAATAAAAATGCAAGAAATAAAAGGATAAATATTACAAATAGGGCCTTGGAAGGACCTATTTGCAATTTGTAAAAGCCGACAGGGTTCCTCTGAAATTTCCCATTGTCCGTAGGGACCAAATTGTAATTCTGTGAAACCTCAAGGGCCTTCTTGTAAAATACCCAGGTGCGCACGTGACGCACGCACTTGGGGACCAAAGTGTAAATACCAAAACCTCCAGGATCTTCCATGCAAATTACCCAGCCTTCATGTGTTGGGCACGTGAGGAGCTAGGCTCGGGAGGCTCGTAATCTCGAGCTGACGTGGCATTCGATGGTGGCTCGAGTCTTGGCTTGGACTTCCCCAGACTGACGGTTCTGCGTGAGGTTTTGACTTGCCATGTGCCCTCATCTTGCCCGTTCGATCATGAGAATCGGATGGTAACTGCTGCTTCATCATCCACCGTGGTCCACCGGAGGAGGCTACACTCCAGCGGACCTCCTGTGGCTCCTCCATGCTTCGAGGCCGTGCTTGAGGGTCGAGGAAGATAGATAAGGTCCTGTACAGAAGCTTGGAGGTGCGACGAAGCTACAGGGATGGTCGGAGGTGAAGGTTGACGAAGCTTCGCTGAAGGAGTAACGCTCGAAGGGACTCCGGTGCAGACTCCGACCAATCAACCTTAGTGAATATGCGTGAGTGAGTGAAGTGAGTATGGGTCGTGCGAGCGACATGAGTGGTGGCCCTGGAGCTCCCTTTCTGGTGAAGTAGAGGAGGAGATGCGACGGAGCGGGGATGGCTCTGGAGAAGGGAACGATGGTCGTTTTTGATGACTTATATATGGTAGAGGTACTAGGATGGTTAGGCGAGGGTGAAGATGATCGTGAGCAGTAGGAAAATTGTGGGAAAATTGATGAAAAACTAAGGGGAAGAGGTACCTGGAGGTCAGAAGAAGGAGATGGCAATCGGGGTGGCTTGGGTTGAGCGGCGAACGCCGCTACGGTCATCGCATGATGAAGTCAGCCTGGCTTCGTTTCTCAGCGGCACATGGGGTGGCCACATCATGGTCAAGAGACCATGGATCTCACATGGGGACCACGATCATTGCCTCCTCGACAAGGCCGCCCTCTGCTATCACCAAAGGGTAGAGGAGGCTAGGGCGGATCCCTTTGAAGTGGTGGATGATGGTCACCTGTGGCAAAGGGAGGAGATTTATAGGAGGAGATGGCCGGGTGTAACGGTGGGGCGGTGGGATTTTGAACGGATGCTTTGATGGTTGGGAATGATGGTGGAGATGTGGGCATGATACGTGAGGGAGATGGATGTAACGGCTAAGCAAGGGGTGTTAGGGGGCGGAAAGATGGCCGGAGGTATCAACCATAATTGAAAGGGGGCAGGGCGGTCGTGAGGTGAAACGACATGCTGGAGTTAAGGGAAGAAGCCCTAGCCGATGGATCTTTTGATCCAACAGCCAGGATTAAGGCGGAGTTGAGCTGATTGGAACAGATCTGGGATCTGATCGAAGAGATGAGATGTAGTCGGGGATGAGTGGTTTAGATAGAGTTTAGGATTTAATCCGACGGCGAGGAATGAAGGGGTGATGTGGATCAATGATAGGCGTAGGATGAGAGAACCATCTTGTGGTCTAGAAGAGAGCGGAAGTGGGTTGTGAGGATCTGATCTGGGGGAAGATCAGGCGGATGTAGGCAAAGCGGGTGATGAGTGGTGAGGATGGAGGCAGACGGGAAGGATCAGACGACCCAGGAGGGGTCAGGTGGCAGAAGGAGGAGCGGGCCACGTGGGCGATCCAGAGGGGCCACGTGGCCAAATAAGAAATTCAAAAAATTGTTAAAACAAAGAAAAATATAAAAGAAATAGTTAGAGGAAAAAATAGGAAAAAGTAAAAGCATGAAAGTTGTTTGCCTCGATGAGATCTACAAGTTTCATGTTGGACAAAAAGTTAAAAGAGGACATTTATAAAAAAACAATTTTTTGGGGTTATTTTTAAGGGGCTAAAAACACCTGCTTTTTGGTTTTGAGTTGTTTTTTGTATTTTTAGTGTTTTTACAGGTTAGGAAAGTTATAGAAAATTCTTCAATTTGTATTTTATGGGTTTTTGATAATAAACTAATTACAAATTAAATCATAATACAATTAATTATGCGTTAATTATATACAATATGTACAGTATAATAATGAGGAATTATTGGTGAATTTTATTGTTTTACTTAAGCTAGGGGTTTAATTATTGACTTTTAGCATAATGAATATGAGATTCATCAGCTGGTCCAAGGAATATCGTAGTAGGGACACCTCTACTGCAAATCATTGAACCGCTCTCAAGACTGATGACTAGACTTGTGGGTGTCTTGGGAGAACTTGGCTATCCTTGCTCGCATCTGGTTTAGCCGACAGAGAGGGTAGAATTTATGCAGGAAGGTAGACTTAAGCTCCGTCCAGGTCGTGACATCTTTTCCCATACGATTGATCCAATGGAGTGCCTTGTCTTGAAAGCTAAATAAAAATGTTTTCATCTTAGATACACCTAACGGTATGTTAGGTTAGTGCATTGTTCCATAGATGCGAGCGAACTATTGCAGTTGGGTGTAGGGTTTTTCATTCATGTTCCCATGGAAGGTAGGAAGAAAAGCTAAGAATTGAGGCTTCAACTCAAAATGTGCATGGACCATTGGGTTCTAGATCCACTCTGTCATCTATCTTGATCCATGGTTGTAAGTCTCCTTGAGAATAGGCTTGGGCCTCTCTCCTCTTCACTCATCTGCCGATCCTCCATGACCTCCATCTTCTCCTCCTCCTCCTCCTTAATTGTATCTACTTCTTCTCATATCATTGAGCATGTCCTAGAAGGCAACCTGGGCCAATGCCTGGTAAATGAGCTGCTGCTGGATTGCTTGTATATAAGCAAGTAGCTAAGCATTTACTACATTTTGATTCTACTGTTGGCCCGGCTGGGGCTGTGGGTGCTGCAGTCCCTTCCCTTTTCTAGTTGGAGTCATTTCTCAATCAGAATATGACAATATCTCTTGCTCCATATCGGGCTCTTGATCTGCACATGGGATAATGACTCGATCAGTCTAAATTGAAGCACCAGATGTAGAGAATCATTATGTATCAAGGTCCAGACTTAATTTCATTAAGGATGGAGAAGTATAAATATTGAAATCAATTTCCGTCCAAAAGGGACAAAGTTCAGGACAAGGGTGATCCTAGATTATTGAAGAAGGTGGGGAGTCTATAGAGCAGTTCTCAAAGTCCGAACCGTGATCTCGAGAATCACCCCGAATTATTGCAGAAGGCAGCTGCATGGAATAGATATGGGTGTCAGCGGGGTCCCGATCAAGACGTCCATGAGACGCCATCTCAAGGATCAAGAAGAAAATCGAGAATGGATGAACGATATGGAGATGAATGAGAAACAAAAAGAGTGCAAAATAGTAGAATGGCTTAAAGTGAGTTGGATCAGATGAGAATAAAAAGAGAAAATTAAAAGTAAAAATGGCACAAATATGTGGGACTAATCTTTGAGCTTCACCTAAATCAAACAAACACCAAACAAGTTTTGGATTCACCTATTCAACACAATTGAAGCCTTAAGAGTTCAACTATTTTTATCTTTTCAGTTTTATTTTTATTTTTTTGGTAGATCATTTAACAAGTCCTTAGGAGGGCTATCCCTATATGAGTGTGTGTAGTGCCAGGAAAGTTCTCCGTACTTGTTCCACCTCCTTTGTAACCTATGATATGTGCACTTAGAAGTCCTTGATCTCATGTCTGGTGGGCGACTCAACCAATGAAATAGAGAGAGAAATCTAATAGGCGAAATCACTACTTCTTTCATAAGCGAGGAACTCGAACGTAAAGCGATGAGACAGACACCCCCGCGAAGGTATGGTCTATGCCTAATACTTCAGACTAAGTCGAATGCTCCACACAAAGTGGGAACACCGTTGTTGACAAGGCCCTACTTTCCTATGTATGATAGAAGCGTCAATACTTTACTATCCCATGTGATAATCAAGGCTGCTACAAATCAAGATTTAGGATCTAATCCTTAGGGGTCACACCTCACTCAGTCTAAACAGTACCTGAAAATATTGAGGGCCTTATGAACTCAAAACAATGATGTCCATTAAGAACTTTAGTTAAGGTCGAAGTTGTGTTAGTAGTCCCCTTGTTTTAATTTTTGGATTTTGAATTTTCTGAGTATTTTTCAATAAAATGGGCCTGACAATTTTTTTAATTTTGTTTTTAGTCTAAGTGATATAAAATAGAGGAAGATGGCGGAAAAGCATGCAAGTGGATACTAGAGTGGAAATCTTACCCTCGTATTAAATGATGCATGCAAAGCATGGAAACTCATAGTGCTTCCCAACTCTCTCCATGCAAGATGCAAGGGAGAAATATAAATATATACACTACATGTACGGTATGCAAAATGTGAAATCGCCCTTAACAAGAATTGTTATTAGCATGAAGAACCAAATGCTAACTAATTAAAAATGGATCCTAAGTGTCTAGTTTGGTCTTGGAGACTCCTAGATGCCACCCACAATGGTTCCTGCTAGCGTTGTATGGAGCCTCTCATAGCGTGCGGTTCCAAATTCAAGTAATTATAAATTAATATTTGACTAGATACAATCGTAGAAATCTAGAGGTGCATGATTCAATTTAAGATTTGGACTTAATTATCCAGTCAAGCAATCCTAATCTAGGGGCTTAATTACATAAAACAAATAAAAGAAGATCAGAAAAATCAAACCATGTGAAACAAAATAAAAGAAAGACAATAAAACATGAAAAACGCAGCGAGGCCCCTAGGTGAATAGACACATGGGAAATGGACCTTGGGAAGTACAAGTGTCTAAATTATTACAAATTAAATACAAAAATAAAAATAAAAAGACTTTCCTCTCAAAATAGAACAAAAAATCTAAAAGATATGATCCTCTCTTTCTCTCTCCACCTCTCTCTCCTGCTCTCTCCAAGGGGCTCACAAGTAGAAGAGCTAATCTCCTCACGGCTCGGGTGAGTCCACATCCTAAGAAGTAGTTGTTTCCACGCACTCTCTTGTGAGAAATTCAACAAAGAGACAATGGGTCAGAACAAATAATAAATTATTAATAGTAAAAGTGCAAAAAATAAAGAAAATATTGTACACAATATACATAAAATCTACACTATCCATTCCTCCCTAGCAACGGTGCCATTTGATGAGTCAGAAGAGCACCATGAGGCGATCGTGAGGCCACACAAGGCTGACCTCAGTCGTTGAAGTGACCGATCACGAGAGCCAACTAACTCGAACAGCAATTAACAGACAATAAATCAATAAAGTAAGTAATAAAATCAAGTGTGGGTCAAAATTTATTATGAAATACTACAAACTAGCGTGTATAGTGGAGAAATATGGTAGGGTATCGAACTCAGGGAACAGTGGGTGTAGCATGTATATTATTTGTTGCTAAATAATGAAGGTGTGTATGTCTGTATGCATAATATTCACTCAATATTTATGTGAGTTTTTAAATTAGTTAATATATATTTATTTATATAATTTTTATTTTTTTTCTGATTTTTAGTTTCTTTCTCTTTTAATATAATATATATGTATATATATTTAATATAATGTAATATGTATAATATAAGAGATATATATAGATAATATATAATAAATATATACAAATCAGAAATACAAACAAAAACAATCATTTTTTTATTTTATTAAAAGATTTTAAAAATATATGTAGGCATTTATAATAATTAATAATAATAAGTTTATATAATTATATATGTGTAGAGGAAAGGGAACCTACTTCATGAAATAGGTAACCTTACTTACTTCATGCTCATTTTTTGCCAACTTTTTTATTTTTTTGGAAAATGCCACCATGAATTTTCAAAAATATATGACTCTAATATGTCATTCAAATTTCATCCAAAATAGACACTCATATTCCCTCCATCCAGAACAGGTTGATTACAACAATTCTAAGATCATTAAAATTACCAGTTCTGGATAGAGGGCATAGGAGTCTCTATTTTCGATGAAATTGAAATGACATATTAGGAGGATATAGTGATGAAAATACATGGTGGTATTTTTCAAAAAAATAAAAAAAATTGGTCAAAATGAGAATGAAGTAGGTAAGGTTACGTACTTCATAATGTAAGCTCTCTTTCCTCATATATGTATATATAAGTTATCTTTTGTATTACTTTTGAAACTATAGATATATATTGTCAAAAAAATTCAAAATAAAGTATTGTTATATTTTTCAAATATTCTTTTTTTCTGAATTTTTTGAGAATGTTTACTGCTTTGTTTGTATTTTTAAAATCAAATATATTCCAAGACAATGAATATTTTAATAGGCTGAATTGTTTTGAGAATTAAAAATAGCAACTAGGTACAAAAATTCTCAAACTAATTTTAAGATAAAGTAATAAATAAATAAAAAAATAAATAAACATGGGATATAAACTTTATTTTTTAGGATTTCTAAAAATATTTTTTCATTTTTTAAGGTTAGCAAGGGTTTGCTATTTTTGGAGCTTCTTTTGATATTTTTTGTGATTTTTTGTATGAAGTCATAAAATAGGATAATAAACAATTGGTACTTTTTTGGAATTATTAAAAGAGGTTTTGTTATTTTTTTGTATTTTCTCAGGCAAACAGGAAATAAAAGGTGCTCTTTTGATTTTTAATAAATAGTAAATGCATAAAAATGCTAAATAAACATATGTCGTGAATAAGCATCTAATCAAGCACTTACACCTATTTTTGTAGATTTTTTGGAGAACATGAGATATTTTTAGAAAATATAAATCAAAAATAAAAAACACAATAGACTTGCAGGGGCATATTTGCAATAATAAAGAAGTGTGCTGAGGAATATGCTAAATACCCAAAGTTTTGTACTAGAATTTGATTTTTAAATACTAAATCACAGTTACAAAAGATGGGGGCTTATACATGCAAAATGTCTACTCACATGGGGGTCCACATGACCTGTTGAGGACTAAAGTGCAATATACAAAAGTCATGGGGGCTTAGATGCAATTGTTCCAAAAAATTTACTGTTAGTAGAAATATTAGAGAACTATTAATTAAATATAAAAAATACAAAGGGGGATATGTAAATTACCCCACTTAAGTAACTTCGATCCAACCGCTCATAGCATGCCACGCGGAGGATAAGATGGATTTGGTGATGCAACGCTTCCTCAAGAATGGAGGGCTGCTATTAGATCTGGTTTCGATAAAGATCCAACATCTGTTGAGGCCCTTGGAAGAACTCTAAGTACTTTGATGAGGACTGGCTTTGATCTTGAGAATCTCCGTGCTTCGATGATGGATCTTTGCTCCAACAGGTCCAACAGCTTGTTGGTGGTGATCCGGACATCCAAGTGGCCTCCAACGAAGTTGAGATAGGTTCGAGGCAGATCAAGAGGTCGATTCCTGTCCAAGCACCTAGAGGAGTTCCATGTATGATCCTTGTCTCAAGGGGGTCCTTAGTGCTATTACATGCACAAAAATTGTTCACTGCACTCGAGGGCTATCTACTCGGCCTTTGGATGAAGCTTCAAGCGATGGAATGGGGCGAGTTGCATAGAATTCCGATGAGAGGCAGTCGTTGGAACTGAACTCCCATATCCACGATGGACCTGGGTTGATCAAATAGAATATCTTGTGGAGTATGCGGAGGGGAGAGTAGTGGGATAGAATGGGATCAAAAGGACGATGAGAAATGAGTTATTTGGCCTTGAGCTCAAGCTCCAGGTTAATTGGGGTTTTTCTAAATTAGCTTGATTGAAGAGATAAAAGGGCAAATTAACGATGGGAATGAAAACTAGAGCTAAGAAATTACCTAAGAATGGAAGAACATGCCTTGATTCAATTGGAGTCAAAGTGACAGAACCATCCGACGGAAGGCTTTCGGTGGTGGATTGGAAACTCCCTTCAAATGCTCCTCCTCATTGTAAACTGAGGGATTGTGCTCATGTAACTATTAGCAATCTGATAGGTTTGATCTGTGGGGCTAAGAACCGCTAAAAGGGGATCAAATCATGAAAGGAGGAAGCAAAGCTATATTTAACGACTGAACGAGGAGGGAGATTGCTACTGGGATCTTGATAGCTTCGATGAAGATCAGATGCACATGAAGATCTGATGAGAATCACGAAGGTCAGGGGCTCCGAAGTTGTTCAAGGTGCGAGGCATTTCGATCAATATAGTCCCTAGGAAAAATGTGAGAAGTTGACAACTCGAGGTGTCACACAGGTCAGATCAGGCGGAGGGGGTCAGTTAACAGAGTCAATAAGGGAATGACTCTGGTTGGTCTATGTAGACCAACCAAAAAATCTGATAGAAAAATACTTAAAAATTATATAAAAAATAAAACATGATTTTATTAATTTGTAATGAAAACATGAAAATTGTTTATAATTTCATATAATATTTTATGCTTATTTTTATTTTTTTCGAGGCCTTTTATTGTAGGTTAGTATTTACATGTATAAATACAGGTAAAAATACAAGTATTTGGGTATTGTTATTTTTATTTATATTTTTATTATTATATACATGTATTTTATATATTTTTAATTTATTTAAATACATATTTAGGTATTTTTTATTTTTTTAATTTACATGTACACTTAAATAAATATGTATGTTTTTTATATAGGTATATACCTATATAATTCATCTATGTATGATATTAGACTTATTTATTTTATGTAATGTTATTGGTTTAATTTTATTTTAATTATGTGCATATGTTTTGAATAATATTTTTTTAAGTTTAGAAAAAATAAAGGAAAGTGAAAATATAAAGAATAAAGTGAAAAATATAAAGAATAAATATATTGAATATAATATACAAGTATATTGCACAATGAGGGACCAAAACCTACTTTTGCATCTTAACTCCAAATTGAATGAAACAACCTTAATTAAATATCTTATAAGTACAAATATATATAATAATTAAAGAAAAATTAGGAAATAACTTAAGCTACAATCTTTTTTATTTTCTAAAAGGCATTAAAAATATATTTATGTATTTATAATAATTATACTATATTTAATTTATACATAAGTAGCAATAGGTTGTATATTGTAATATAGATATAAATATAGGTAAAAAATCAAAAATTAGAAAATTATTTCTTTTTTCGAATTTTTATATTTTTTTACTATTTTTATAATTTTTCAGATATTTTTGCTAATTGTTAGGTAATTTTGAAGTCCAAAATAAAGCAAAACAGGGGATTTTTGTTGAATTGTTTTGAGATTTATAATTATTAAATAGGTCCAAAAATTCTCAAAACTAGTTTTAGTATATTCTAATATATATATAAGTAAAAATATAGGATAAGAATAAATATTTTTGAATTTTTATTTTATATTTTCATAGGATTTTGGATCTTTTAATTTTTTTTATCATTTTCTCTTTCTATTTTTAGGGATTTTCGGTCTGGACGAGTAAAACACTATAATCCACTATATCTAATTTTTTAGAATTTTTGGGAAATGTTTTCTAATTTTTTTCCTATTTTCTAAAAAAAGATTGGAAATATATGTGCAATATTTGATTTTAATAAATAGAAAAAGGGCATAAACTGCAAATCTAATTACATGGCATGAAAGAGCATTCATCCATGTACCTCATCCTATTTTTTCATAATTTTGGAGGATGGGTGGTATTTATGAATATTCAAGAAACATACACAAAAATACATAAACTAGTAGGGACATATTTGCAACTAAAAATAAACACAAGTTAAATGGCATAAAATATTTACAAGACTATTTAAAAATTACAAAAAGGTGGAGGGTGCCTTTGATATTTATCCATTAACGGCCTAGATCTAACCGTTCACTGCTCGATGTGTGGAGGATCTAATGTCTCTAATCTGATGACGCTTCGTCTGATCCAAGGATTGCCACTAAATCTGTAGAGGTTCTTGATCCAATGGTGTTCGAGGGCATTGGAAGAACACCCAAGAATACCACTTGCAGGTTGCTTCGATTGACAAATGCATGCGACTCCATGATTGTGTCCTCACACCGTTGGGCTCTTCTTCTTCTTCTTAGAAGCCCTCCTTGTGCATTTGTCCCCTCCAAATGGTCCGAGGAGGTATCAACAATAAACCGGGGCTCCTCCTTCCTTCACGGGTCTTGGAGATACTCCAGGTCTTTGAAGGTGCACCAGAGGGATTCCTAGGCGATGAGACCTGCACCAAAATGTTCTATGGCCCGAGGTGATGCTTCACGTCTGATAGATGAAACTTCGGTGCAAGTTGGGTAATGAAATGGTGATGCTCCAACAAGAGGAAGCGGTTGAGATTCTATGGCTCGATTCCATTCGAGAATCAAGGGAATAAGATGGGCATTTCACAGAGAATGGAAGGAGATGGAGATGGGGGCAAGAGATGGGTTGAAAACAAGGAGAGCACGGCGAATCAGACCTAGATCTCAAGCTCCATGTCAATGGGGTGATCCGATTTTACCTAACAACGTGAATTAATCCCTGAACTAAAGACTAGAATAGAAAATACACTAAGGATAATGCCAAAAATAGCAGGAAAGGGGGTCTCGACTCGTTGGGAAATGAAGAGGTGAAACCTTGCATTGAAGCTCCTCCTCAAATGGTTGGATCAACTTTGCACCTATCCTCCCTGTTGTAGATCAGAGCTACTCTCTTCTGTCACCAATGGCATGCTCATGGGAATGATCTGAGGGGTTAGGATTGGCTAAAGAGCGATCAAAATTCAAAAGAGGCTTTGGGGGTTTATTTATAGGTGAGGAGTTGCTAGGTTTCGAGGGGAAATTGCATGATCAAGGGCGGTGGTAGGTGGAGATCTTAGGATGGGTGTGGGTGAGGGATGATCAGGCTACATGATGGTGGAAGGCTCGAGGTGAGAGGGTAAGGGAGGAAGTGTAGGAAATTTAGCAAAGTAGGTCTGCTCGTAACTCTAACATGAGTCAGAGGGGGCTTGGGTACAGTTGATCTGCGATCAACGAATCAGATTCCGTGATTGGTCCACATAGACTAATCAGGAAAAAGAGAATTGAAAAAGTTTTGTAAAATAAAAAATAATTAATAAATGAATTAATTAAATGTTGGTTGTAAAATAAAAAATGTTTATTTTTTATGTATAATTTTAATCTGATTTTTATTTATTTATTTGGATTAATTTATTATGAGTTACTTTTTACAAGTATAAATATTTGCCTATAATTTGCATGTTATAATTTTATTTTGTATTTTATATTTTATTATTTTATACACATCATATATTTATAACTTATTAAAATATACATAAATATATTTCATTTTATTTTTATGATATAATATGTACACTGAAATAAATATGCATACTTATTATATAGGTATAATTATAGTATATCCATCTATGTATTTATATAGACTATTTTATTTTGTGTTTTCTTTATGTTTTGATTATATTCTAAATATGTACATATATTATAAATAATGTTTACAAAATTATAAATTTGTAAAATTTATATAGAATAAATAAAATGGATATTCTAATCAAATAAACTATACAATAGTGATCAAAACCCTAACTTTTGCATCTTAACTCCAAATTAAATAAAACCACCTTCGTTATAGCTTATTAAAAGTTATATACAATTAAAGGTGATTTTGGTACATTTCAGTTCATATGGAGAAGATATAGTCTGGGAAGATTGGATTTTGGCTTTTTATTCTGAGTGTAAAAAGTACATTGTGTATCATTTTAATGTGAAATAAGTTTTTTATTTTTCTACGTATTTTTATTTACAACTTTCATGTACAAAATTTATTGATTTAATCTATAAATAATAAATAATTAAACATCTCCTAAAAGGTAATTATTAGCATATATCTTTAGGGTTTTTAGACTATGTGGTCTGTATAGTTGGCCTCCCTATCTCCCCCTACTTTATTCCTTGATGACTAAGTCATCATGATGATTAAGTCTCGGGGACCAGGGTCACTCAACATGGTGACTCATTTATTTCTCTTTTCTTCCTTTATTCTTTAATTTTGGAATTAAATACGATAAATACACAATATTTTATATAGTATTTTGTACAAGTTAATGAATGTTTATTTTGACAAATTAATGTTATATACATGCATTTAGCTAGGGATTTAAGGCCAAAATGAAAGAATAAAGAGGATGATTTAGAGATTCATCACCCCCCCTATACTTGCCTTTGCTAATCCCTAGCAAACACTTATGCCTATAAGTATATACAAGAAAATAAAGGAAGGAAAAATAAATAACTTGGATCAATTGTCAACTTTTTAACCTGTTTGAATAAAGTCAATGTTTGGAGCTCAGAGAAGGCATGTGGATTAATGGTGTGTTTGAAATCACATAGAAGACAAGAAGTATGACATAACAACCCCCATGTTCTATACTCCTTTTATCAAGTCCAATTCATAGCCAGGTTAGAAACCATCCTCTCTGTCGCTTACTCATGCTAGCTTGAAGTGATAGAACCATGTGTATGAAATTGTTCCGCTCTCCTAGACAAAACCATTGAACTACCCAAACTTTAGCTCTGGTAACTCATCCTCATGGAGACAGATATTCCCTTCTAAGGTTAGGTTCTCCTGGTCTTTACAACCTAATGGGGGAAGAAGATAGAAGAATGGGAAAAAAGATGTGTGAATGGATCAATGTAGTCTTCATTCCATTGTAAAGTTGGTCAATGGAACCAGTTCTTCACCAAGAAGCAAGATTTTTCTGAAGTTCAATTTTTTTGTGGAATTTTTGGGTATTGTCTTCTTTGGATATTTTATTTGACTTTGTACAGCTTATGCATTTTTTTCTTGTGCCCTAGTGGATATAGCATACTTTGTTCCACCCATTTTTTAGGGTCTTAGAGAAAGTTGCATCGGGAGACCATTCCTCATCCGAAGCACTGTCCCAATCCATCTCCAACCTTTAGATATCATTATTACAAAAAGAAGTGGGTTAAAGTACCGGTGTCGGCAATCCCAAAGAATGGTTCTTAAGCTACCCTTGACGAAGCGACCTTGCATTGTCCTGACATAAACTCCAAGATTTTGAATAGTCCATTTGAGTTGAGCTAAGTGCTAGGTGCAAAGCTTCCAGTTAAGTTACTATCTCAAGAGTCTTACGAATGATATGAAGGGTTCTATTTAGGCACATTGAATTAACTTATGAATACAATTCTATGGAACCTAAAGAATTAAGTCAAGGTGACCTGAATTATCTCCATTTCCAGTCCTCGTAATAAGGTCTATTCCAAGCTCCATTCTTATTGACTTTATTTGGACTCATTCAATTGTCTATGTTATTCTGAAAAATGCGAATGCCATGTACAATGCAAAAAAATATTTTTCTCAAGCAATTTTTAGATTTTGAATTTTTTATGGCTTTTGAAAAAAAATAGCAAATTTTTAATTAATTTTGAAAAAGATTTTGCAATTGTTTTTAGGATTTTTGATTTGGCAAAATTTTAGGGATTTTTCAAAATAAAATTTTTGGGAAAAGAAATAGGCATAGCTATTTACATGGGAGTGCTTTTTTTATTTACAAGAATTGGTTTTTATAAATTTACAGGAGGTATTTACATGCATTTGATTATTATTTACAGGTTAGTGTGTTAGGTTTGTAAAAGATTTTTATTTTCCTGGATTGTGTACATATTTCTAAAAGTAATTGGAATAGAATTTTGTAAACATTTTAAAAACATTATTTTGTAAAATAATTTCACAAGTAATTTTCGTAAACATTTGGAAAAATTGAAAATCATTTTGAAAAGATTTTTTAAAAAGTATATATAGATTTTTCAAAATATTTTTGCAACCATTTTTTAAATCATTTGCAACCTTATTTTCAAAAATTTTTATTCAAACAAAGAAAATAATTTTTTACAAACAAAACATTTTTGCAAAGGTTGAAAATGTTTTACAAAATATTTAGTAAACATTTTTCAAAAGAGTTTTCAAAAAGATTTAACAACCATTTTTCAAACATTTTGTAAAACATTTTAACCCAGTTTATTAATTGTTATATACAAAGAATTTAAATAAATTTTATATAAGTATTTCTTTATACTTATTTAAATAGATTTTAGCCATATCTTTTGAAGTACAAAAGTACGAGTTATGGATAAAATATATACATACTATATATTGACCATCCTATATTTAGCTTGAGTTATGTGCTCATAGTCGACGAGAATAGGAAGACATAACTCGTACTATGTATAGAAAATTCTATACTACAACAACTCAATAAAGAATAAGAAGTTGATTGTCCCCCAATACTTAGGATCAATTAATCCTAAGTATAAGATGTTGTATTCTACATGCAGGGAGGGTCGTAGGTGGGAACAAATAAATAACTCATCAGCTCATCCTGTCTCCACTATAATTAGGGTAAAATATCCCTAAATATAGACAAATTATCAAGAGTTGAGGAGACAAACGAGGGATCAAAGAATAAATAACCTGAGGGCGCTCACCCTCCTATACTTAGGATGAAGCATATCCTAAGTATAGAACATATGAATGGGGTGAGGGCAGGATGGAAGAAAGAATATGAATAATGAAAAAAAAGAAAAAAAAAGAAGAAAAGAAGAAAAGGATTAAATAATCAAAAATATTTGTAATGGCCATTTCATTTTCTACTGATGTTGTTGAATGAATTACTTCATAATAAACCACCTTCACTGAATCAACCATAGACAGAAACATGTCATGCTCGAGATAAGGTTTCAGTATGTGCTTGTTTATTATGAATGGTCGTGCATCAGCCGACGGTCCAGATATCACAATGCTTCCATTGCAATTCACATGCTTCACTATAAAAGGCCCGGTCCACTTGCTCTTCAACATCCTTGGGAATAGTTTGAGATTTGCATTAAAAAACAAAACCTTCTGACCTGGTTCGAAAGTTTTGCAGCATATGTGCTTGTCGTGCCACTTCTTTACCTTCTCCTTGTACATTAGGTTGTTGTCATATGCATACTCACAGAATTTTAGAAGTCGATTCAGATCCAGCTTTATATTCTTTCTAGTTTTCTTGGAATCCAAATTACAGACATTTGTTGCCCGTAAAGATTTGTAAATGAGTTTTGCGTGCAACTGGCGTGGCTTGTCATACACTAGGTTGTAGGGAGACATTTCTACAGGCAACTTGTAGGCAGTCCAATAGGCCCAAAGAACGGAATCAAGCAACTGCGAACAGTTCTTCTTGTCAGGACGTACAAGTTTCTGCAAAATTATCTTTATCTCCCTATTTAAACATCCATCCAGGCCTTTGGACTGTACATGGTACAGAGAGGTGACACGATGTTCTATGTTAATTCCTATGTCAGCTTCTTCACCTCTCTGTGGATGGAATGGCTACCTCAATCTGATAAAAGAATTTTGAGGATCCCGAACCTTGCAATGATGTTTTCCCTCAGAAATCGGTGACAATGCGACGGTCGCAGCTCGGTTTGGGACAACCTCCACCCAACGACTCACATAGTTGACAACAAGTAGAATATACTCAAACCCTGAATGTTGGAGAATGGGTCCATGAAATCAATACCTCATGTGTCAAACACATCTGAAATCTGAATGTACTTCATGGACATTGTCTGTCTCATTCTAATAGCGTTGCCCAAACTTTGATATTCAGTGCAATGTTTAATAAAGTCTTCTGCATGTTTGAATTGAGTCGGTCACCAAAGACAGTATTGTATAACTTTTGCCATCGTTATTCTTCCATAGTATTGTCCTCCTGATTCCCTAGAATTCTAATGCTCGAGGGCACTTTGGACTTCCTCCTGAGGAATGCAACTCCTCTAGATGCAATTTTCCCCCTCACAAAAGAAAAAAGGTTCCTCCCACTGATAGAAATGATTATCCGACAGAATCTGTTAACTTCCATCTTCAACCAATCTTGTGGAGTTCTCTTGGATACAAGATAATTCATAATATCAGCGAACCAAGGAAGAGAGGTGACAGATAGAATTGCTTCATCTGGGAAAGTTTCCATAATCGGTAATAAGCTCTGCTCAGGAGTATCCGATTTTGGGATTCTTGATAAGTGATTTAATACAACATTTTTAACTTCAGGTTTATCGCGGATTTCTAGATCAAATTCTTGGAGTATCAGGATCCATCTGATAAGCATGGGTTTGGCATCCTTCTTGGCCTGCAACTTCTTTACGGTAGAGTAGTCTGTATACACTATCACTATGGATCCAAGCATGTGGGATCTGAATTTCTCCAGGGTGAAGACAACTACTAGCAGCTCTTTTTTAGTGACAATGTAGATTCTCTAAGCTTCATCTAGAGTCCTTCTAGCATAGTGAATTGCAAATGGCAGATTGTCTCTTCCTCTTCCTAGAACCGCTCTAATGGCGTAGTCTGATGCATCTGTGATTATCTCAAACGGAAGAGACTAGTTTGGTGGTTTAAGGATAGGGGCATGGGTGATTAGTTCTTTCAGTTGATTGAATGCTTGGAGGACTCTGTTATAGATGATAAAATCTACCTCCTTGCCAAGAAGCTTAGTCAGTGGTCAGGAAATTTTACTGAAACTTTGATGAATCGTCAGTAGAAACCAATGTAACCTAGAAATGATCTGACTTGCTTCTTATTTGTAGGTGGCTCAAGTTTGGAAATGGCATCCACCTTCACTACCTCCATGCCATGTTTTGAGATGACATGGGCTAGCACAATACCCTCTATTACCATATAATGACTCTTCTCCCATGAGAGCGCAAGGTTCACTTCATAGCATCTTTTCAAGACTTGGTCTAGATAAGATAGGCACTGATCGAAGCTATCTCCATAGATCAAGATCTCATCCAATAAAACCTCAAGAAAACATCCAACCATGTCTACGAATACGGCCAACATGCATCGTTGAAATGTCGTCGGAGCATTGTTGATGAACACCCGACCAACTAGGGTTAAGTTATTTAATTAACAAATGTCGTTGTGACCCTAATAGATCAAAGCAATCAATCGAGAAAATAAACCACTAAGATATCAAGCAAGTAAATCAAGCAGTTTTGCTATTTTTATTAACCTAGTATAGCGACCAGGGTCGAACTCAAGGAGCACAATTATGCACTAAGTAGGGAGATTTCAGAAATAAATTTCTTTTTAGTGGTTTTTAATTTGTCCAATTTTTAGTTTTTCAATGTAAGAAAACAAGTAAGACACACACACACAAACACTCTTTTTGTATTTTTCAAAGGGTCCAAATATAATCAGAAAAATGTAATAAAAATATTTTTAGGTTTTATGCATTTTATAGTGTTTTGGTAATTTTTATATATTTTTCAGATGTTTTTATAATTTTCTAAAAATCAAACAGTAAGTAAAATAATAAATAGTGGACACCCTGGACTGTCTTGCACTTTAAAAATACTAAAGCTCAAGAATCTTGGAGATTATTTTTAAGATGAAATAGAGCAAAATATCAATAAACATGAACTAAGATCAGAATTTTTTATTTTTTGTTGATTTTATATAATTTTTATATGTTTTTTAGTATGTTGCAAATTTTTTATTTTTTGTTGACTTTATATAATTTTTATATGTTTTTAAGTATTTTGCAAATTTTTAGGTTTTTATAAGGTATTTTTGAACAAAATTTATATTGAAACTAAAAGGAAAAGAAAGTCAACTACACCAATTTGTGTGGATTTTTTAAGTGATTTTTTGAATTTTTATTTAATTTCCAAAATAAACAGGGAATTTTTAGGGCATTTTCGAATTTTTAATAATATGAAAATGCAAGAAAATCAACAAGTAAAAATCATCATAAATCAAACAAGCAATCATGGACTAGAGGTAATTTTTAGGAATTTTTTTGAGTCGATTCAACATTTATAGTACTAAATGAACGACAAGTAATTAAAAATAGTATACAGGGGGGCTATCTGTAATTCTTTTATGTTTATGGGCCTCTGGAATAACAAAATTAGGAATTATAGGGTGGGCACTATGCAATTTGTCCATAAAATACACTTGTCGCACTTAAACAACACTCACAAGGGTATAGATGTAAATTGTCAAAACATAATATTCATTTCATAATAAATGAGAAATTTAGGAGAAAATATGTAAAATCACCACAAAAATACGTGTGGGTGCATGTGATTACACCTAAGATGGACTAAACTACAAATATAAAAACTATAAGTGCATTTTTGCAAAAGTTCTTAATTATAGTTTTTATTTATTGGACTAAAGCGAAATAAAAAGACATGCGGGGCAAAAAAGGAAGTATACCCTTGAGGCATGTGGCATGCGCGTGGGGTCTCTGACGGCTCTGATGTGCTCCTATTAAAAGATCTGACGACTAGAGGATGTGGGAATCATGCGGCTTAGATGTGATGCGTCAAGCGCTGATCAACGGTTCAGCAAGGCTGTGTTGACATACGGTGAAGATCAGGTGGGGACCTAATTAGAACGTTATTAGTTAAGCGAGAAAGAACGACCCAGATCATTTCTGGGCGACAGAGCTCATCTGACGGCTCTGGAAGATGTTAGATGAACACGGCTCAAGCGAGTTTCAGTAGATTATATATGGTGATCTCGACGGCTGATCGACTTGCGAAGGAGATAAACACCATCGTGGGAAATCTCCGCATCAAAGGGAAGAGTCTGATGAGGTGGCTGGCAATTGGATAGGCATGGTGGTGCTCCACCTCTTGAAGCTACTCTGCCTGAGCAATAGGGGTTCTGGTTGGGTCTCCTGGCACGTACCTTGTCCTGCTAAGGGTAATCGGACTCGGAGGCTTTGCTCCGATCTGATTATTGCTTGGAATAGTGAAGAGAAGTGATGAGGGGATGAGCTTGACCTCCGGCATACATGGGAGAAGGAGATTAGATCTTAATCTCGATTGAAATATCGAGCCTAAGGTGGTCAGGCCGTGAAGGAAGGTGGAAGGTGGAGTCGCGTGTGAATCAGTATGGCGAGATGAGTAAGATGGAGCTCCAACCTGATGGTTAGAGATGATGAACTGCGACGGAGTTGAAGGACAAAATTGAAATGAAATTGAAAGTGTAGGTGGAATGGAGAGTACTTGGGGGAGATGATGTGCTCAACGACGCAAGGCGGAGATGGAGGGTAAGGTAATGGCCTCAACCAGCATGGGGAATTCTAGGAGGTTGTACGCGGCGGCGCTCCGACCACATTATTGAGCTACAGCCAAAGAGTCGCCAAACTTCACTCCAAATAGATCTTCGGCAGCCTGTCACTCTACTGGAGGTATCTAGGGAGGAAGGAAGAGGTCGGGTCTGAAGAGGGAATGGTTGACCGCGGTCAACATTCTAAGATGGACTAATAGGAAAATAAAATTTTAAAAATGAATGAATATTGAATAAAAGTAGAAAATAGTTTTTAAAGTAAAAAATAAATAAAATGAAAATTGTTTATTATTGTACAAATTATTTTCTATAAATTTTAATTAATTTTATGACATCATATATATACAGCATAGTGTATTATGCATAGGTGTAGTATACATGTATATGTAATTTTTTATTATGTTTATACCAAAATCCTTTAGTGTGTATTTTATTTATTTACAAGATAATTTGAGGAATAGAAAGATTTTTGTTTGGTTTTTATAAATTAAAAGAATGTATAAACATGTATTGTATATAATATACAGAAGTGTCTTTTGTAAAATGAACTTTGGATTTTATTTTTATTGTATTTTGTATTTTATTTTTATTTAATATTTAAATATATGTGCATATTTAATATCATAGCTATAAAGTATAGATCAATTAATATTTATGGGTATATATGTCAAGTAGTTCTACAAGGACCCTATCTCCCCCTACTTTCTTCCTTGTCGATCCGGACACTTATTAACCTTCTCTCGGGGACAGGGTCAGTTTGTACTTATTGCATAATTACATACTTTTCCTTTTTATTTTCTCTTTAGTCTATTGATTTGGAAAACATATGTTAATTATTATATATTAACAATGACATGCTCAATAATAATTCATTATATTTACACAAATTTATAGATGTTTTTGCTAAAAGATAAAGCTAAAATAAAAGAATAGAGAATGAGAATCATATATTCATCATCCCCCTATACTTTACCTTTGCTAGTCTCTTAACAAATATTTATTTGAAAAATAAGTGAAAACAAACAGACAAAAAAAGAAAGCATCAAAGTTGATTATTAAACTTATCTTCATTAAATTGGACTATGAATCTCAGTCAGACCTTTAGATTATTAGTTTGGCGGAACCTTATTGGGGAGCGGGTTTAAGACTTAACAGCCTTCAAGTTCCACCATTCTATGGTCAGGACTCCTTAACAAGCAGGTCAGAACAAGTCTACATATGCAAACTCTAATAACTATGAATCTTTCCTTGTACTTTGTAAGTGATATGTAGCTCCCCTTCTCATAAATGGCAAGGAAACAATCTCCCTCAACAAGGTAATTCTAATTCCCCAGTCTAGCAATTCTTTCCTCGAGGAACGTGGTACACCCTTCAAAGTTCAAGTACAACCAGCTCATGAACAGGGGAAAAGGAGAGAATGGACCGTGACCAGTGTAGCCATACATCCCTTGGAGCTTAACCAGTGTAGCTAAGTCTCTGGCTGCATGCTTCGTTGAGATGAGACAGTGGAACACATAAGCTTTGCTTATTTACTATATACACTCTGACATGAATTTTATTTTCGATAAGGCATGTCCCTTTTTTGGAGTTTTTGCACTTTCATAATTTTTAAAGTATATACATCATATCATCAAGGTGAAGCATATACATAAGGAGTTTTCCTTCTTGAGCCAATAGACTATCCCTCTTTTGAAGCATTATTGCAACCCACAGCATCCTATCGTTAGACCTCAATGTTACTAGACCAATTTGAGGTGCACATCCCTCCCTAGAGGAGGACGGGAGGTTCCGTCTAGTTGTACTACCCATGTATGCTATTCCAAGATAAAGTATTCTACCTCCTCACCACCTCATCCGTGTTGATCTATGTGTAAGGTGTGTGTCCAAGTCAAGCCACTATCTCTGAGAGTCATGCATGCATTGTTAAGTGTTCTACTTATGCTAATAAAGATGACAAGCGAACATAGCCTAGTGGACTCAAAGAATTAAATTGCTATTGACCTGAAAAGTCTTAACCCCAACTCCTATAAAGTTCCTCTTAAGTTAAAAGATCTTAACCAAGCACCAATCTTTAATTTAATTCCAGCCTAGTTTAAACGTCAATCACATTGCAAGTATTTACAAAACTCTTTTTTGTGTGAATTTTTCAAACTATGTAATTTTTTATGAAATTTTTCATTTTCAAAATTTTAGGTGTTTTTGAAAAAGAATGATTTCACCAAAACATGTACAAAATTACAAAGGGGTTTAATTTATAAGTTATATATATACATGGATTTTATTTACAAGATCCAGTATTAGTTTTATTAAGGATACTTATGTACAAAGAATTTTAGGGATAGATTATGGTTTTTAATATACACATAAATACAAGTAGTTTTTATACCCTTATTTATTTCCTTATGTGGCAAAATAATTTCGCAAATTATTTCAAAATATTTTTCAAAACTAGTTTTTGTAAACATTTTATTTTCACATAATTTCAAAAATTTTGTACAGTTTACCTAATTTTTGTATAGAAAATAATTTTACATTTCTTTTTTCAAACAACACATTTTTACAAGTAATTTTGCAAAATTTGTACAAAAAAATTTTTGCAAAGATTTTTGAAAATGTTTTTAATGTATTTTTTTCCTGTTTTACAAAAAATAGTAGTGTTATTAACACACAAAGTATGAGTTATGGCTAAAGTATATACAACATATACAACTCCCCCATGTACATAGCTCGAACGATGTCCCCAGAATGATCAGAGAGCGATGAAGGAAGACATAACTCGTGCTGAGTGTAGAGAAGTGAAAAGAATACCATACTACAAGGACTCAAAATAAAAGAAGTCGGTGATCCCTCCTATACTTAGGATTAAGCAATCCTAAGTATAAAGGATTGTATACAAAAGGGAAAATCGAGGAGTAGAATGTAAAGACATTATCTCCCCTATACTTAGGGCAAAATGTCCCTTAGTATTGGCAGCAAAAGTAGAGGTAATGGAGAAAGTGGATAATCATAAGTTCAACACCCCCCATACAAAGGATAAGGAGCATCCTAAGTATAGCATAATAATAAGATGAAAAAGGGGGGCTAAACAAGAAGAATGAATGATATAGGCACAATGGATCTATAAAGACGTGACGTAGAAGTGGAAATCAGGCATGAGATGCAGATGATGTGAGTCAGGGAATACATCTTATACAAAATGAATAGGGGCAACGTCAACGATGAGCATATCATGATCAAGATATGGTTTCAGTCGTTAACTGTTGACTCGAAAGGTGGACTCAGAAGACAACTCAGATATGTTAATGCTTCTATTGTCATGCACCTTTCGAACCAAGTATGGTCCCTTCCATTAGCTCTGTAATTTTCCTGGAAATAATCTTAACATCGCATCAAATAACCATACTCTCTGGTTAAGATTAAACTATTTATGGCTGATACGATAATCATGCCATATCTTCACTCTATCCTTATAATGTAGGCTACTTGAGAAGGTTGTGTCTCTCAACTCCTCCAGGGCAGCCAATTCTGCTCTCCTTTAATTTCCTATACTCTCTGGATCCAATAATAACTCGATAAATGTCCAAAGTGACTTATGCTTGATCTCTACAGGTAAGTGGCATGGCCTGCCATAAATGAGTCAGAAGGGAGATTTTCCCAAAGGTGTTTTGAAGGACATCCTATAGGCCTGCAAGACCGTGTCCAAGAGCTGTGACCAATCCTTTCGATCTGGGCAGACGACCTTCTGCAAAATAGTATTAATCTCCCTATTTGAAACCTTAGCAAGATTGTTCGTCAATGTATGATAAGGTGTAGCAACTCTATGGTCAATATTGAACTCGTTAACATGGGCCCTTTCCTTGTTGTTGATAGATTGAGTCCCCCCATTAGAAATCAAGACTCTAGGTACCCCGAACCATGAAATGATATTCTTCCTCAAAAATTTGCAAACAGTCTTTGTGTATGCAGCTCGGGCGGGGATGGCCTCAACCCAACGATTCACATAATCCAAGACTAAAAAAATGTACTCAAATCCCTGACACTTAGGGAATGGACCCATGAAATCGATGCCCCATGCATAAAAAACCTCACAGAAGTGAATGGGTTGCATCGATATCAAATCTCTTTGTCTGCAAGTGCTCATCCTCTGATAGTCGGTACACCTCTTCACGAATTCATCTGAATCCTTGAAGAGGGTAGGCCACCAAAGGTTGGATTGGAGAATTTTCGGCGATGTCCGTCTCCCAGATTTATGTCCTCTTGCCTCAATCTTGTGATAATAGGTGAGGATGCTATGGTGCTCCTCCTGAGGAATACATTGATGCCAAACACTATCCCCTCCATCGTGGTAAAGGGTGGGATCCTCCCAATGATAGCACTTGCCTTTGCAAGGAAGGTCTCGAGTCACTACATGGACCAACCTTGTGGGACTTTCTTGGAAACAAGATAGTTCACAATGTCAGCATACAATGGAAGCGTGGTGATAGCAAGAATCGCCTCGTCTGGAAATGTCTTAGTGATAGGTGTGGTCTGATCAGAATCCTCAAGATGCTCTAATCGGGAGACGTGATCCGCCACCACATTCTTGACTCCAGGTTTATACTTAATCTCTATATCAAACTCCCTGAGTAGAATGATCCACTTGGTTAATCTTTCTTTGGCATCCTTCTTGGCCATGTTGTATCGGATGTTGGTGTGATCGGTATAGATAGTCACTCTAGATCCAAGAATATAGGAATGAAACTTATCCAGAGCAAAAACTACCGCTAGCATCTCCTTATCAATCACGGTGTTGCTCCGTTGAGCGGCATCCAAAGTCCAGTCAGCGTAGTGAATGGCAAAAGGTACATTGTCCTTCCTCTGTCCAAGCACAACCCCTATGGCAAAATCAGGAGCATGCGTCATGTTCTCAAATGGGAGAGACCATCGGGTGGCTGGAGGATAGGAGCCTGAATAACTAGATTCTTGAGAGTCTCAAAAGAGGAAAGACACATATCATTTACGAGGAACTGAGTGTCTTTCATAAGTAAATCAGTAAGAGGTCGGGCAATCCGACTGAAGTCCTGTATAAACTGTTGTTAGAATCCAACATGTCGCAAAAAAGATCACAACTGTCTCAAATTGGACAGTGGAGTGAGCTTCTTGATGATGTCCACCATGGCTGGATCAACCTCAAGGCCCTTGTTGGAGATAATGAGACCAAGTATCATCCCTTGAGTCATCATAAAATGAGTCTTCTCCTAAGATAAGACTAAGTAGACCTCTATGCTTAGCTAAAGTACTCGGTTTAGGAAAGCAAGACAAGCATCAAAACCATTCTCATAGATCGAAAAGTCATCCATGAAGACCTCTAAACATTTGCCCACCATGTCCGATAAGATGGAAAGCATGCACCTTTGAAATGTTGTCGGGGCATTACATAAACCAAAGGGCATCCGTCTAAAAGCATAAGTTCCAAATGGGCAAGTGAACGTCAGTTTTAGGGTACATTATCCTTCGTCTGTTTAATCACAACCACTATGGCAAAATCAGAAGCATCCATCATGATCTTGAATGGGAGAGAGCAATCGAGTGGCTAGATGACAGGAGCCTGAATAACTATATTCTTAAGAGTCTCAAAAGAGGAAAGACACTTATCATCTACGAGGAACTCAGTGTCTTTTGTATGTAAATCAGTAAGCGGTCGGGCAATACGACTGAAGTCCTGTATGAACCGTCTGTAGAAACCGAGATGCCCCATAAAAGAAAATAACTGTCTCAACTTGGACGGTGGAGTGAGCTTCTTAATGATGTCCACTTTGGTCGGATCAACCTCCATGCCCCTGTTGGAGACGATGTAACCAAGGACCATCCCTTGAGTCATCATAAAATGACTCTTCTCACATGATAAGACTAAGTGGACCTCTATACAGCGGTGAATTACTCGGTCTAGGCAAGCACGACAAGCATCAAACCCAACACCGTAGACCGAAAAGTCATCCATGAAGACCTATAAACATCCGCCCACCATGTCCGAGAAGATGGAATGCAAGCACCTTTGGAATGTAGCCGGGGCATTACATAAACCAAAGGGCATCCGTCTAACAACATACATTCCAAATGGGTAAGAGAACGTCATTTTCTCCTGATCTTCGAGTGTATGGTCACCTGATTGTACCCAGAGTACCGGTCAAGAAAATAGTAATGACTCTCCCCAGCTAACCTCTAGATAATCTAATCGAAAATGTTAGCGGGAACGTATCATTCTTGGTGGCATGATTCAATCGTCTGTAGTCTACACAGACCCTCTAAGAAGTGGGTACTCGGGTAGCTATCTCCTCTCCAAACTCATTCACTATTGTGGTGATACATGTCTTCTTGGGTACCACATGTAAAGGACTAACTCATTTAAAGTTTGAGATGGGGTAGATAAAATCAGTGCTCCACCACTTAGATATTTCCTTCCGACTACATCTCGAAGATTCGGGTTTAGCCTCTGCTAGAACTCACACGATGGCTTGGAGTCATCTGTGAGATATATGTGGTGAGAGCACAAGGTCAGACTTATCCCCTGGAGATCAGCTACACTCCATCTGATTGCCTTGTGTTTTATCTCAAGAACCTCCATCAAATGGATTCTTTGTCTTCATCCAAATCTGTTGAAATAATGACTAGGAACATTTCTAGCTCACCCGGAAGGAATCTGTACTTCATACTCTGCGGCAAGGCCTTCTGTTCTGGACATGTGAGAGAAGGCGGATCTGGTCTCTTAAAAGTCTGAGTTAAGGCTTCCAAATCTATGTGAGAGAACTATTGCTGAATATCTGAATCTGATGAAGACGGTCTTGTTGGTGTATCTATCAATTGTACTGGCACAATCTTTGTCCTAACTGTGGCCTCCATGGACAGCAGACATGGTAAATAATCATTGAAATCCTACCAATCAAAATCGGTGTCTGAGCCCGAGGGATCTGAATCTGAGCTACAAGAAACATACAATGCTTCGTTATCCAAATGATGATCGTCAGCCTCTAAGGTATCTTGTGCCATGAGTGCGCTCTCCGAACTCTCATCAGCTATCATTTATGGCTCCACTGTCTCTGAAGGTGTGATAAGAGCTCGTGAAATCGGATCTGTCCATATGGCTTCATCATCTGTAATCACAAAGTCACACTCCTGGTGAACGTCTAGCTCTTAATCTGCCATCCACTTGGAACTCTACCTTGAGCAAGCAGAATCTATGGCTCTGATTTCCTAAATCATCTATATTTGTATACTCTCACCCTCGACGCGAAAATATACCTTCCTGTTATCATGATCGGACACCTCCTTGGTTGTGGCTAAGAACGGTCGTCCTAAAATGATGGGGGTATCAGTCACACACTCTGGGATCTCCATGTCCAACACGACAAAGTCCATGTGGAATTTTAGGCCCTGAATGGTGACAACAACGCCCTTTAATAACCCCTACATTCTCTTAATATAACTATCTGCAAACTGAAGAACTTTCCAACTCTATATAAGAGGGCCAAACTCGAATTGATCGAGTAAGGCAGCTGAGAGGAGATCAATCGAGGAACCACTGTCTAATAGAGTATGATGAAATTATGCTCATGAATATGTCATCTGATATACAAAGCTTATGCATCGGGTTTCTTAGCTAGTAAATGGTTTTGTATGGTGAAGTGAAGACCAAACGACCAACTAGGGTTAAGATATTTAATTAAGCAAATGTCGTGGTGACTCTTATTAATCAAAGCAATCAATCAAGAAAATAAACCATTAAGATATCAAGCAAGCAAGTCAAGCGATTTTTCTATTTTTATTAACCTGGTATAGTGACTAAGGTCAAACTCAAGGAGCACAATAACACACTAAGTAGCAAGATTTCAGAAATAAAATTCTTTTTTGTGGTTTTTAATTTTTCAAAATTTTAATTTTCTAATGTAATAAAACAAGTAAGATACACACACAAACACTATTTTGTATTTTTTTCAAAGGGGTAAAAAATAATCAGAAAAATGTGATAAAAATATTTTTGGGTTTGTATATCTTATAGTGTTTTTGGTAATTTTATATATTTTTCAGATATTGTAGTAATTTTTTAAAATTCAAATAGTGATAAAAGCAATAAACAGTGGACAACCAGGATTGTTTTTCCCTTTAAAAATAAGTAAATAGCTCAAAAATATAGGAATTTCATTTTAAGATGAACTATGGCAAAATATCTACAAATAGATACTGTAATCACAATTTTTGGATTTTTGTATGATATTATATAATTTTTTATAAGTTCTCAAGGTTTTTGCAAATTTATAGGTTTTATAAGGAATTGTTCAACAAAATTGATACAGAAGCTAAAAGGTAAAGAAAGGCAACTATGACAATTTATGTATAATCTTTGAGTGATTAGTTTGATATTTATGTATTTTCCAAAATAAACAGGGATTTTTTAGGGTGTTTTTGAATTTTTAATAATATGAAAATGCAAGAAAATCAACAAGTAAAAATTATCACAAATCAAACAAGCAATCAGGGACTACATGAAAGACATGTAATAAAAAACAATATGCAAGGGAACTATCATTAATTATTTTAGTTTATGGGCCTCTGAAATAACAAAATCAGATATTATAGGGGGACACTATGCAATTTGTCTATAAAATACACATGTTGCACTTAAACAGCACTCACAGGGGTATAAAGGTGAATTCTCAAAACATAAAATTCATTTCATAATAAATGAGAAGTTCAAGATAAATTATGCAAAATCACCACAAAATGCGTCCCAGTGCACGCGACTACAACTCAGATGGACTAAATTGCAAATATAAAAACTACAAGGGCCATTTTTCAAAAGTTCTTAACTATAATTTTTATTTATTTGGCTAAAGTGAAATAAAAAGACATGCGGGGCTAAAAAGGAAGTATATCCTTGATGCACGTGGCATGTGTGTGGGGTCTCTGATGGCTCTGATTTGCTCTTGTTAAAAGATCTGACGGCTAGAGGACGTGGGAGCCCCGCAGCTCAGATCTGACGCGTCAGGGTCTAATCAACGATTCTGCAAGGCCGCGCTGACGTATAGTGAAGATCGGGTGAGGACCTGATCGGACCGTTATTAGTTAAGCAAGGAAGAACGGCCCAGATCAGATATGGGTGACGGGTTTACTCTAACAGCTCTGGAAGATGTTGGAAGAACACAACTCCAGAAAGTTTCGATCGATAATATACGGTGATCCAAGCGGTTGATCAACACGTGAAGGAGTCCAACACTGTTGTAGGAAAGCTCTGCATCAAGTGGAAGAGTCCGATGAGGTGGTGGACGGTCATATGGGTGTGGTGGTGCTTCACCTCATGGAGCTACTACGCCAAAGCATTAGAGGCTCTGGTTGGGTCTTCTGGCACGTACCTGGTCCTACAACGGGTAATCGAACTCGGAGGCTTTGCTCTAGGTTGATTATTACTTTTAATAGTGAAGAGAAGCGACGAGGGGATGAGCTTGACCTCTGGCATACATGGGAGAGGGAGATCAGATCTTAATCTCGATCAAAATATCGAGCATAAGGTGGTCAGTTTGTGAGGGAAGGTGGAAGGTGGAGTTGCATGTGAATGAAGGATATGGTTAGATCCTCAAGCACATCACGGAAGCGTGAGCGTCGCATTGAATACGACGTGGAGCGACTAGTCGCACTAGTTGCTCGATGCAGCGGAATTTAAAAAAAAAATTATACGAAGAAACCAAATGATCCAAGAACACTTCTCGAATCGTTTCGTCTAAACCACAAACAAGTAATAGGATTACCTCTTGAAGCGTGGTTGCGATCAAGTCTCTAAACAAAGAGACCTCCTGTCTCAAGTCCGATCCGACGGAGGAGACGCTTGCGAGCGCGGGGATGAACCGCGTGCTTCTCGCAATCCATGTTGATGATCCAAACGGCAGATCTCCTGATCTCGACACATGAGATCCGACGTCTTCTTCACGAGCGAGGCACACCGAAGGAGACGGAGATCCACGAGCAGAAGAACGGGCATCATAACGACGATGCCGCGACGATGGAGAACCTCTCCATGGCATCCATGGTGGACGGCCATGAGAGGGAGAGAGAGGGCTGACCTCTAGAGAGAAAGAGAGAGGGAGAGAGAGATGCTTCTCAAGCATTATGTGTAAAGAGAGAGCATGGGTATGCCTCTCTATTTATAGGGTTTTGGGATCCATGGATCTCAATCCATGTGTCATATAAAATCAATGGTTGAGATTGATTTATGACAATCAAATGGTCAAGATTGTTGTTGGTAAAAGCCAACAATTTGTGATTTAATTTTGATTAAATATATTTGATAAATCAAATATATATTAATACCAAACTAAAACAACTAAATAAGGAGTGAAAAAAACAAATGAGAGCCTCCTTCCCTATTGGGAGGAGTGGACGGCCACCAATTCCATAAAGGAATTGGTGCCGCCCCTCTCTTCCCATATGGGGAGGGCAATCCCATGGATTCCCATGGGATTGCATATCTCCTTGTTTTTCTCTCAACTTATTTTCCAACAATTATTCACCAAAAAATAATTCTCAATTAATTTTGGGAATATTGCAATCTTGACATTGGAATATTGTGAATCACATTCACAACCCAAAACAAAATGTAATTTACATTTTCAATTAATTAAAAAATGTGTTCCAATACACATTAATAATTAATCTACTAATATAAATTATATTTAACTCTCTCTAATACATTATAAATCACATTTATAATATATTATGAATAATTGGATATTACTATCCACATTATTCTTATCCTTGATAATTAAATCATATTTAATCATCTTGGATCTCTTTATCTCATGTGTTCAAATAATATGAATCACATTCACATTATTCACATCTTTGATAATCAAATCACATTTAATTATCTAAGATAACTCTCCTTATGATAATTAAATCACATTTAATTATCCATTTTCTCAATGCTCGGATACATATATCAACAATAGAATTATCCATGAACTCTTTCAAGGACAATGCGCTTTCTCCGCGAATACTTGGAGATAAGGACATGGCGATTGTATTGTTCCACGTATAGTGACATGGATATTGAGATCACATCTCAAATCCAGATCTCGGGCCTCCCATAGATGCTTGATTAAATCAAGACCGCAAATCTAATCTTCTCATTGAATCTGAATCACATTCAGATCAATGTCCAACATTTGGACTAAGATCAAATTACTTCTCTACTGAGAGGAGTCACTAAAATCCAGACCCGTTTCATCACTCCCTAGGAATGGTAGCGTCATGGTTATACAACCGTTTATGATCACATCACCCTCAGGTATTCCTAACACCTGTACATCCTGCATACTGGAAGACTCAGATTAAACCCGAAGTATTAGATCAACTTTATACTGTCTACTTCAGGGTTTTATCAGTAAGTTTCTCATTCGATCATTGGGAGTCGGTATTGATCATATACTTTCCAAAAGCATATATCATACCTAGGTCTTGATCATATACTTTCCAAAAGTATATATCAAACCTACAAATTCAGTCAAGCTTCCAAAGCGAGACGACCGTGCGCACGGAATTTGATTCTTCCCAATATCTCATGAGTGAGCTCATGTCTTCCGGTTCAGTAGTGAACCTGTATGATCCCTTTGAGAGATCGTATTACTCATATGCCCTTATATGCACACCAGCGCGCCGGTGTATAGACCTTGATTAGGCCATCAACCTATTGGTCTGCCAAATGTACATACTTAGACATATAGTAACACATCTGTCTCCGATCAGAGGATGTGTGCCTATATCATGACAGCATATGATATAGGACTTTGGTTATCTCGATCTCGTTAAGTCAACTCTTTGACCTAACTAATCTGACACCTCCGAATCTCTATTCCTATGCAGAGGACCTGCATCAAGAAGTCGGTCAGATATCAACCTAACTGAGAAAGGATTGCCATCTCCTACTCAGGCTGGAGATCATCTCTTAATAATCATTTGACAGTGCTTGATGAGTCCTCAATCTAACTCATTAGATATTCAGCTAAGCACCAGCCTCTATGATTCAATAATTGAATCAACAGCTGTATGATTATTAAGATGGCCATGGTACATCACCCTAATTGTACTAAGGGACCTATTATGCAAATTATGTATTCTTCATTTCAGATCAAGGAGTGGATTGCAACAACATTTATTGCATAATGGCTCGCCGTGGGCTCGCATTTCCAACAGTGAATTGGTGCGGCGAGATGTGTAAGATGGAGCTCCGACCCGATGGCCGGAGCTGATGAACTGCAACGTAGTCCAAGGATAAAATAAGAATGAAATTGAAAGTATCGGTGGAATAGAGGGTACCTGGAGGTGATGATGTGCTCAAAGACGCAAGGCAGAGGTGGAGGGTAAAGTAATGGTCTCAACTAGAGTGCGGGAGTGCTGAGAGGGTGTACGCGGTGGCGCTCCGGCCATGTTCTTTAGCTGCGGCCAAATAGCCACCAAACTTCGCTCCAAAGGGATCTCCAACAACCTGTTACTCTTTCGGTGGTATCTAGGGTGGAAGGAAGCGATGAGGCATGATCTCCAGAGCTTGGGAGGTGGAGGAGACGATTTATAGGGGATATTAGGGTCTAGAAAGATCGATGGCTCGTGCAAAACCCTAGGAAGATATGGCTGCGCCTAGGGATCCGCGAGTATCAGGGATACTAGGAGATGATTTGGGTGTAGTCAAGCAATCGGAGGTGGTACCCGACCAGGAAAATGTGAAGTAATCGGGTCCGGTGACAGGTCTGTCGGGCCGGGAAGAGGGGGAGGTCGACCGCGGTCAACATTCCAAGGTGGACCAATAGGAAATTAGGATTTTACAAAATGAAAATGAATAAAAATAGAAAATGATTTTAAAATAAAAAAAGGAATAAAATGAAAATTGTTTATTATTTTACAAACGATTTTCCGTGAGTTTCAATTATTTTTATGACATCATATATACAATATATACAGTATAGTGTATTATACATAGGTGTAGTATACATGTACATGTATTTTTATTTTATTATTTTTATACCAAAATCCTTTAATTTCTATTTTATTTATTTACAAGATAATTTGAGGAATAAAAATATTTTTGTTTGGCTTTTATAAATTGAAAGAAGGTATAAACATCTATACATAAGTGTCTTTTATACTATGAACTTTGAATTTTATTTTAATTTTGTGCTGTAATTTCAAATTTTTATTTTATTTTTTATTTAATTTTTAAAGATATGCAAAAGTATTCGATATCATATGTATAAAGTATAGATTAAATAAATATTTATGGGTATATATGTCAAGTAGCTCTACAAGGACCTTATCTCCCCCTACTTTCTCCCTTGTCGATTCGGTCACTTATTAACCTTCTCTCGGGATTTGGGTATGTCTGTACTTATTGCATAATTACATCATTTTTTTCTTTTTCATTCCCCTTTATTTCTTTATTTTGGAAAACATATGTTAATTATGCAATATTAACAATGACATGCACAATGATAATTCATTATTATGCAATATTAACAATGACATGCACAATGATAATTCATTATATTTAGACATATTTATAGATGTTTTTGCTAAAAGATAAAGCTAAAATATAAGATCAAAGAATGAGAATCATATATTTATCATCCCCCTATACATTACCTTTGCTAGTCCCTTAGCAAATACTTATTTGAAAAAGAAGTGTAAAACATAAAGAAAAGAAAAAGAAAGCATCAAAGTTGATTATTAAACTTGTCTTCACTAAATTGGAGTATGGAGCTCAGTCATGCCATTTGATTATTAGTTTGGTGGAACCTTATTGGGAAGCGGGTTTAAGAATCAACAACCTTCAAGTTCCACAGTTTTATGGTCAGGACTCCTTGACAACTTGGTCAGAACAAGTCTACAAATGCAAAATCTAATGACTATGAATCTTTCCTTGTACTCTGTAAGTGATATGTAGCTTTCCACCTTGGAAATGGCAAAGAAACAACCACTTTCAACAAGGTAACTCTAATTCCCCAGTCTAGCAACTCTTTCCTCGAGGAGCTGGATATTCCCTTCTAAGTTCAAGTACAACCAGCTCAAGAACAGGGGAAAAAGGAGAGAATGGGCAGTTACTAGTGTAGCCACATATCCCTTGGAGCTTAACCGGTGTAGCTAAGTCTCCAGCTACAAGCTTCCTTGAGATGAGACAGTGGAATACATAAGCTTTGCTTATTTACTATATACACCCCGGCATGCATTTTATTTTCAATCAAGCATTTCCCTTTTTTGGAGTTTTTGTAATTTCGCATTTTTTTGAAATATATACAGCATATCTACAAGGTGCAACATATACATAAGGAGTTTTCCTTCATGAGCCAATAGACTATCCTCTTTTGAAGCATTATTGCACCCCACAACATCCTTTCATTATACCTCAATGCTACTAGACCAAGTTGAGGTGCACATCTCTCCCAAGAGAAAGACAGGAGGTTCCGGCTTGTTGTATTACCCCCTATGCTACTCCAAGCCAAAGGATTCATCCTCCTCACCATCTCATCCGTGTCGAGCTACATGTAAGGTGTGTGTCCAAGTCTAGCCATTGTCTCTGAGAGTCATGCGTGCATCGTTAAGTATTTTACTTAGGCTAATCAAGATGACAAGTGAACATAGCCTAGTAGACTCAAAGAATTAAGTCGCTATGGACCTGAAAATCTTAACCCAATTCATATAAAGTTCCTCTGAAGTTATGTGGATTAAGGTCTTAACCAAGCTACATTCTTTATTTTAATTCAAGTCTAGTTTAAATGTCAAACTTGATGCAGTATTTAAAAAAAACTCTTTTTGGTGGGAATTTTTTAAACTACGCAAATTTTTATGGAATTTTTTATTTTTAAATTTTTAGGTGTTTTCGAAAAAGAAAGATTTCACCATTATATGTACATAATTAAAAAGGGGTTTACATCACGGGTTTATATATATAGGGTAAAATGTGTATGCCCCCTATGGGGAGCTAACTTAGCTCCCCCACCCCTTTTTCACAAAATTTTTTTATTTTGTTCAAATCTAAAACCGTGTAAATTCATTATTAAATTCCTATATTATGTCATTCAAATTTCATGCGAAACTGAGACTCCTACAACCTCCATCCAAACGGAGTTGATTTAAAAAATCCTGTTACCGTTAAAAAATGAATGTCTGGATGGAGGCCATAGGAGTCTTTGTTTGACACGAAATTTTTATGACATAATATAGGGATATAGTGATGAATATTCACGGAAAAAATTTTCAAAAAAATAAAAAATTTGCAGAAAATAGGGCATGGGAGCTAAGTTAGCTCCCCCTACGGGGCAGCCCCATTTTCCTCATATATATATATATATATGTATGTATGTATGCATGTATGTATATGGATCTTATTTGCGAGATATGGTATCAATTTTATTGAGGATACTTATGTACACAGAATTTTAGGGGTAGATTATGATTTTTAATATACAAATAAATAAAAGTTGTTTTTATACCCCATATATTTTTCTTATGTGGAAAAATTATTTTGCAAAGAGTTTTTAAAATATTTTTCAAAATTAGTTTTTTTCCAAACATTTTATTTTCACATAATTTACAATTTTTTTTACAGTATACCTAATTTTTATATAGAAAAAAATTTTACAATTCTTTTTCAAACAACACATTTTTATAAGTAATTTTACAAAATTTGTTCAAAAATAACCTTTGCAAAGATTTTTGAAAATATTTTCAAAGCAATTTTATTCCTATTTTATAAATAATAGCCATGTTATTAACAAATAATTCGATGATCCCCCCAATACGTATGATTAAGCAATTCTAAGTTAAGAAGATTGTATACAAAAGGGAAAACCGAGGAGTAGAATGTACATATATTACCTCCCCTATACTTAGGGAAAAATGTCCCTTAGTATAGGCAGCAAAAGTAGAGGTAATGGAGAAAGTGGATAATCATAAGTTCAACACCCCCCTTTACTTAGGATAAAGTGCATCTTAAGTATAACATAATCATAAGATGAAAAGGGGGTGTTAAACTAGAAGAATAAACGATATAGGCACATTGGATCTATACAGCTACGACGTGGAAGTAGAAATCAGAAATGAGATGCAGATGATGTGAGTCAAGGAATACATCTCATACTAGATGAATAGGAGAAACGTCAATGATGAGCGGATCATGATCAAGATATGGTTTCAGCCGCTACTCGTTGACTCAAAAGGTAGACATAGCAGACAACTCAGATATGTCAGTGCTTCTGTTGCCGTGCACCTTTGATCAAGTATGGTCCATTCCATTTACTCTGTAATTTCCCTATAAATAATCTTAACCTCGCATCAAATAGTCATACTCTCTGGTTGGGCTCAAACTGTTTATGGATGATGTGAGTATCATGCCATTTCTTCACACTATCCTTATACTGTAAGGTACATGAGAAGGTTGTGTCTCTCAACTCCTCCAGGGTTGCCAATTCTTCTCTCCTCTGATCTCCTATACTGTCTGGATCCAATAATAACTTGGTAAATGGCCAAAGTGACTTTTGCTTGAACTCCACAGGTAAGTGACATGGCTTGCCATAAACGAGTCAGAAGCGAGATGTGCCCAAAGGTGTCTTAAAGGATGTACTATAGGCCCACAAGATCGAGTCCAAAAGCTGTGACCAATCCTTTCAGTCTGGGTGGATGACCTTCTGCAAAATAGTCTAAATCTCCCTATTTGAAACCCCATCGAGACAGTTTGTCTGTGGATGATAAGGTGTAGCAACTCTATGGTCAATGTTGAACTCGTTAGCTTGGGTCCTTACCTTGCCGTTGATAAAACGAGTCCCCCTGTCAGAAATCATGACTTTAGGTACCCCGAACCCTGAAATGATATTCTTCCTCAAAAATTTGCAAACAGTCCTTGCATCTGCGGCTCGGGCAGGGATGGCCTCAACCCAATGACTCATAATCCACATCTAATAAATTATCTTCAAATTCCTGACTCTTAGGGATTGGACCCATGAAATCGATGCCACATGTGTCACAAATCTCACAGAAGTAAATGGGATGCATTGGCATCATATCTCTCTATCTGCAAGTGCCCATCCTCTGACAGTTAGTATACCTCTTCACGAATTCATCTGAATCCTTGAAGAGGGTTGGCCACCAAAGAATGGATTGGAGAACTTTCTGCGTTGTCTGTATCCGAATGTGATGTCCTCTTGCCTCAAGCGTATGGCAATATGTGAGGATGCTATGGTGCTCCACCTGAGGAATACACTGATGCCAGACATTATCACCTCCTTCGTAGTAAAGGGTAGGATCCTCCCAATTGTACGACTTGGCCTTCGCGAGGAAGGTCTCGACTCACTGCCTGGACCAACCTTGTGGGATCTTCTTGGCAACAAGATAGTTCACAATGTCAGCGTACCATGGAAGTGAAGTGATAGATGAATCGTCTCTTCTGGAAATGTCTCAGTGATAGGTGTGGTCTGATCATAATCCTCAAAATGCTCTAATCGAGACAGGTGATCCACCACCACATTCTTGACTCCAGGTTTATATTTAATCTCTATATCAAACTCCTGGAGTAGAATAATCAATCTAGTTAATCTTGCTTTGGCATCCTTTTGGAGATGACGTATCGGATGGTGGTGTGATCGGTATAGATAGTCACTCTAGATCCAAGAATAAAAGAACAAACTTATCCAGAGCAAAAACTACCGCTAGCATCTCCTTTTCAGTCAAGGTGTAGTTTCGTTGAGTGTCTCCGCATTTTTCATGATGTCCACCTTGGTCGGATCAACCTCCATGCCCCTTTTAGATGTGATGTGACCAAGGACCATCCCTTGAGTCATCATAAAATGACTCTTCTCCCATGATAAGACTAAGTGGACCTCTATGCACCACTAAATTACTCAGTCTAGGCAAGCAAGACAAGCATCAAACCCATCATCGTAGACCGAAAAGTCATCCATGAAGACCTCTAAACATGTGCCCACCACGCTCGAGAAGATGGAAATCATGCACCTTTCGAATGTTGGGGCATTACATAAACCAAAAGGCATCTATCTAAAAAGCATACATTCTAAACGGAAAAGTGAACGTTGTTTTCTCCTGATCTTCGGGTGCTATGGCCACCTGGTTGTACCACGAGTACCCCTCAAGAAAGCAGTAATGATTCTTCCCAGCTAACCTCATGATAATATCAATAAATTGTAGCGGAAATGATCATTCTTAGTCGTCTGATTCTATTGTATGTAGTCCACATAAACCCTCTAAGAAGTTGTTACTTGGGTAGCTATCTCCTCTCCAGACTCATTCACAACTCTGGTGATACCAATCTTCTTGGGTATAACATGTAAAGGACTAACTCATTTGGGGTCAGAGATGGGGTAGATAAAATAGACACTCCACCACTTAGATATTTCCTTTATGACAACATCTCGAAGATTGGGGTTCAGCCTCCGTTGGATCTCCCACAATGGCTTGACGTCATCTTCGAGATATATGTGGTGAGAGCACAGGGCTGGACTTATCCCCTGGAGATCAGTTGCACTGCATACGATTGCCATGTGGTTTCTCTCAAGAACCTCCATCAAATGAGATTCTTCATCTTCAGTCAAATCCGTTGAGATAATGACTGGGAACATAAATGGATCACCCTCAAGGAATATATACTTCATACTCTACGATAAGGTCTTCAGTTCTGTATATGTGGGAGCAGGCGGATCTGGTCTCTGAAAAGTCTGAGTGAAGGCTATCAAATTTGCATGAGAGAACTCTTGTTGAATATATGAATCTGACGAAGACGATCATGCTGGTGTATCTATCAACTATACTAGCTCAATCTCCATCCTAATTGTTGGATTCTGACCTCGGAGAATTCCCTCCCATCATTTCTCGTGTTTCTTCTCTGTCTTCTTCTATCCCCCTCCCTTCATTTCTCTCAAGTTAGCCTTTAGTTACATCAACGGCAGCTGAGTAGAGGTTCGAGACCCGTGAGCCAGTTTGATATCATATGATAGATTCGGGTCCACGAATTGTTGAGACAAGAGTCCGTGCGGACATCATGCATCCTATTTAGGAGCTGAGTCAGTCTCTACAACGAGATTACTGACCTTCCTAATTGATTCAGACTTCGTGTCGCTGCTGCCGAAATTTCATGGAAAGTTGCACGAGGAGCCATATGAGCATCTTTATGAATTCGAGGAGATTTGCAACCCTCAATTATACTCAGATATTACACTTGAGGATGCCATGAAGAAAACCTTTCCATTGACACTCAAGGACGGAGTCGCGAGATGGCTCTGAGGTTTGGGAAAGGAGTGAGCTAGATGGGGTATGCTTTGAGTAGATTTTCAGAGGAAATTTTACCTCATTAGCCGAGCCAATTTTATGCGTACGGTTATTAGAGAGTTTTCACATGATCCCCATGAGCCACATCAGAACAAGTGGCTCAGATTCCATATTCTTTTGAAAAGATTTCCAGATTACGAGATCTCCAGAGATGACTATCTCAGATCTTCTAAATGTGGATGACCGCAGAACCACAGGTATTATTCGATGCTTCATGTGGTGGTAAACATCGCGGTCTTGATGCGGATTCACTTTGGAATCTCTTTGGAGAGATTTCTGATGTCAAGACGACACACGAAAGGGATTACAGACCACTTAGATGTGATCTACCTCTCGTTAATATAGGGATCGCTCAACTAGGCAGTTGATGTGGATACTGATGCGGAATTAAGGATGGTCATTGAGACAGATATAGAGTGTTCTCATTCTCAGAAACTGGCACACCTTTTGTTGAGTTCTCAGCCAGAGTATGAGTCGGTTCTGTGTCTCCCAGTTTTGGAATCTTGGATATCTATCCCTCAGGTATTCCAAGATACAGAGAGAGAAACTATGATGTTTATGCCGACCTATCAGCCGATTCAATTTCCATATCATGAACAATGCTATGAGCAACAACCTTAGGAGAAATTCACCTCGGAATCATTTATCTATTTGGATTGTCTTCAGCAACTTGAGATGGATGTGGGACATTACTTTGAGAGTCCTTATATAGATGGTCCCACATTCGATCACTTCATCCATTTGATTCATGAGTATACTGCCTATCAAAGGGAGAAGATGGACACCTTCAGAGATTATATTGCCAGCATTGTCATAGAGCAGAGAACAGTTTCAGATTTTCCTGCTTAACATGGGTAGTTGAATGTCATACAATTGGCAACGACGCAAGTGTACATACAGATTCTGATTCTCTTCTTAGTGAAGGCAAAAAATTACAAAAAAATGGAAAAAAGAGAAAATCCAGAAAAAAAGAATAAAGACAAGACTCTAGACTCTTCTGATGGATCTCGAGTTTCCACGCTTTATGAAGCGAGTCCCTATTTTATAAAAAATATTTTCTTCTCCTTCTTATCCTCCGAGTGTACAAACTAACATGGAAGATGTACAAATACCATTCCTAGATGCTCTGAATCTAGGTAAGGGAAAAAATTAGAAAATTCTAAAAAAAAATCCAAGATTCGATATTCACGAAAGAGATGTTGGACTGAATTCAAATCAAGCTCACTCTTTCGGAGGCATTGGTCCACATTCCTCTTCTTCAGAAATATTTGAAGCAGCATACTACGCCAAAAAGGAATAAGAGGCATAATCATTGTTCTGAGAAACAAGTGTTGACCATTGCCACTTGTTATGCCATCCAGCACACATCTCACAAGAAGAAACGGAAGACATGGGTGAACCATTTGTTAGTTGTCAAAGTTCAGATCACAAGTTTGAGCACACCTTGTTAGACAGCGGTTCATCAGTGAATATATTACCCTTCCATCTTCTTGAGACACTTCATCTAGGGCCTCTCAAATGAGCCCGAATTATCTTCAGTTTTCAGACCGATTGGTCAAGAGTCCAAAGGGTATGCTTAAGGACGTTGTCATGGTGGTACAAGGCACAAAATTCATTGTTGATTTTGTTGTCCTGGACTCTGACTCCTCAGTACCATCACGGGATGCTGCCATTATTGTTGGACGGCCTTTTTTGCGTGCAACCAAGGCCATTATTGATTATGAGACAGACAGTGTTACGTTCCCTTCCAGCAGCACAATGCCGAACCCCAAGCCAATAGAGTCTCTACCAGCGAACGAGTATGCTTCCATACCATCAGAGACAAAGACATATGTGATTACTGCTGGAACACATCATGATCATATCCCTTCTGAATATACAGATACTTGAGATTTCCTCTCCAGAGAGGAGAACTTGGAGAACATAGACTTTGGTGATCCGAGTACACATGTTTGGAGATGTGTTGACGAGATCCATAGTATTTATATCATTGAATCAAACTCGTTGGTGGCACGTACTTCGAAGGCAGAATGTGTTTCAGTTATAAATCCTTTATTCGAGCCTTCAAGTCATGAAATAATTGAGCCCTCTTGTTAGATCCATATAAAGGCTATGTTGATGAGTAGATTGATCAGATCACAATGGATTTTGACCTCTTCTTGCATCTACTCCAAACACAACATCGATGTCTCTATAATCACACAGGGTTGAGGATATAGTGTTAGACGATAATTCTCCATCTTCTTATCTCAATGTCGATGATCATAGTGATTCAGAGACCATTGTGCAACTCTCAGTGGTCAATTCTGTCCATCTTTTCGGCCATCTGGGTCGCTCCTCACCGGTCAACATAGATCAGGGAGCCTCTGATTCAGATATGGATATCTTTGAGGATGACCCTGATGTCTACCTGAATCTTGTAAATTATATCGTTCCTAGGTCATGAAAGAAGGCTACTCTTCGACTTTCTTGAGCCTGTATTGTTTATTGATTTGTTCATTCTTTTTCACCTTGTATATACTTTTGATTTTATTCTTTCCAACTTCCGTTTGTCTTACATCCTTAGGTTTATCTAGATATTTCTACAGTTGGAATGTGCTTTATCTTAAGTATAGGGGAGTGTAAACATCGTTGTTGCTCATTTCGTTCTGTTTTATTACCCTTGTTGTTGCTTATACTTAGGGTGTGCTTTACCCTAAGCATAGGGGGATTAATATCGCTCATATCATCTTTTGATCGTTGTCATTTTTGAATCGTCAACTCCCTCGCTTGTCCCTCACCTTTCGATTTTCGTCTCTATACTTTGGGATATTTTACCCTAAATATAGGGGTGACAAGCCGAGCCGTTGAGTTAGTACATTCCTTTGACCTTGATAATCTTCAGTTTTAAGTCTGCGATCCTTAGTTATACTTGATCCTAAGAATAGAGGAGATGATTGACTTCTATTCTTCTATTCGTTATTCTTTAGTAGCATAGATTCTATTCACTGATCTATACTTAGCCCGAGTTATGTTTTCCTTTGCTGCTTCTTTGGTCACTATGAGGACATAGTTCACGCTAAGTATAGGGGGGTGTCGTATATATATGCTATATATACATTAGAAATCATAACTTGTACTTTATAGTCTTTTTAAAAATATGGCTCTCTAAAAGTATGGGTGTATATTTTGGATTTTTTAAAACTAGAAAACCGTAAATATGACTTATTAAAAAAATATCTTAAATATTTTTTAAAAAAATGTTGTAAAATTCTTTGATAGATAAAATCCTTAAAATTATGAAAAATAAGATCCTTATAAAAATCTTGTATAAAAGCTACATAATTCTGTATATAAAATGTGTATAAAATCCTTTGTAAAATGTACAACAATTCATGTAAATTTTTTGTAAATGGAATTACTCCACTAATGCTTTCAAAAAGATCCATAAAAAATAAATTGAAAAGTTTTAAAATTCAATAAAAAATTTCAAAAGTCTTTAAAAATCACTTAAAAAGCTTAAATCCGAAATATCTACCTCATAAAATAATTATTGCATTCATTCACATTTTTCAGAACAAGTTTGATTCTTGAATAGAATGGATCTAAGTCCGAGAGATGGAGCTTGGTTTATACCTTAATCCACTTAATTTTAAAGTGACTTTATTAGGAATTGGAATTGAGACTCTTCAGGTCTTTTCAACTTAATTCTTTGGGTTCCAGGAGACCGTGTTCGGAATTCAACTTGAAAGTGCCTAAGTAGGACACCTGGTGTCATCCGTTTAACTCTTCTCCATTTGAATCAATTTTAAACTCATACACTCTGCACTTACCTTGACTTGCATGGAGCTGCGAAGGGAAATCCATCTCGGTGGTGCGTTTCCATCCATGTCTGGCGGTGGTGATGTCTTAAGATGGGAGAGATTGGAGTTGAAATAAAGCTTCGGATAAGGGAAGGATCCGCTGACACAATATTTTCCAAGACCCCAAAAAATAGACGGAATGAAAAGATGTTATATCGGTCGGGGCATAAAGGAGCTATGTAGTGCAACAATCATTACTACCAAAAAGAAGCTGAATACACCAAATACCAAAATGACCACAATGGTCCGAGCTTCAGAAAAGCTTGCAAGTCTTAGTGGAGACTTGGCTAAACTGTCCAGGATTCACAGGAGATGTGATTACACTGATCACACTCTAGTTCTCTTCTCTTTCTTCTATCTTCTCCCATTACTCGATTGTGGATACAACACAACCTGACCTTAGAAGGAAATACCTCCCTCCTCAAGGATTCAGTTGTTGGGTAAGGGCCCAATGGGAGTGTATAACTGTATGGACGATTTCTTTGCTTCTCTAGAGAGGGAAGAGCTAAAATCTTTCACACACAATACAAATTGCTTTCAAAGCTAAAAAGTTTGCGTGATGAATAAGTGGATCTGAGCTGGCTGTTAAGGCGAACCTAGATAAGGATTTGTGGAACTTGAGGGTTGTCAAGGCTTAAATCCTAATTCTAATAGAGTCCCGACACACTATTTATCCAAAGGTCTAAATCCAAGCTCCAGATTTCGGGTGAAGTGAGATTCGGTTTAAAGAAATAATCATGTTTTAAGTTCTTTTCTTTTCCTTTTTCTTTTTCTTTTTGCTTGCACTTATTTATAGAATAAGTGTTTCCTAAGGGACTAGCAAAGGTAAAGTATATGGAAATGATGAATCCGTGATTTGTCGCCTTTATTCTTTCATTTTGGCTAATATCCTTGGTAAAATACATGTAAATAATCACTAATTCCAACTATTTAACATTCTAACCACAATTGTTTATATTATATATTTAACACTTATTTTCCCCAAAATAAAGAAAAAAAAGGAAAATAAAAGAAAATAAGTTTGTAAATATGAAATATATACAGACTAGTCCTAACCCCGAGACCAGGGCAATCTAGACATCGATTGAGTACCAGCAGAATAGCGGAACCACGAATCTTCATCGCCACCTGCTTGGAGTCCAGCATCATTGCTGTAACGAGCCTCGAACAAGCCGCCTGTCATTGAAGCACTGATCGTGCCACCCTCAACCATTGTCATCTGAAGAAACATTCGTACAAAGCATTTCACCGTTTCCTGCAGAATTCAATTGGGAAAGAACACCTCAAGCATCAATATTGAATAATAGCTGTCAGATCTGATCAAATCAGGCGTTCAATATCGAGCTACGAAAGTAAAAGCTTAAGCGGTGCACGTGATCATCACCTGCAATCTAGATATTTATGGCAAATTTTGCATTCACACCTATTGAGTTTCTTGATATAGCGAAAAGGTCCTGATTGAGGAGCAAGCACGTGGTTCGCACGTGATACATAGGCTTTTTGCGCGTAAAACCCCTCCGGCTTCTACTATTGCGCACACACACCTAAGTTTTCGGATAATTACAAACATACCCCTGATACTGTATATAATATTACATATATTTGTATACATAATAAATCAAAAGCAAATAAAAATTAAATAATAAAACTAATAAAAAATATAAAAAACATAAAAACTTCTAAAATTAATAACTAAATAAATACAAATCTCCTGAAAATGCACAACATATCGTTTTGAAGGTAATTTCATCTACTTTCATTAAAAGCAAAAGAAAAATATTATCATTTTATTTTCAATATTAAAAATTAGAAATACATAATGATTTTCAATAAAAATCCAATTTCTCACAATAAAAATAAACCAAAATCTATAAAAATAATAGAAACTACTTAAAAATCGATAAAAATAGTTAAATAAAATTAAAACATAAAAATAATAAAATAAAAATCAAAAAATAAATACAAAACATTTTATGAAATAATAAAAAAACCAGAAAATACCTTAAAATTCATAAAAACAATATTAAATTCATAAAAAAATATATAAAAATCCAGAATATTCCTTAAAAATAAAAAAATTTAGAAACCTTTTACCTTGGGCATTCTATAGTTTAACCCTAGTTTCAAACAGTTTACCTCCCTGATTTCGGCACTCCTTTGTTTAATCGATATACACTTAAGTTTAGGAGTATAAATAAAATAAAAGAAGATTAACCAAAAATTAATCTTCATCTTTAAAAACTCACCTGGTCGATACAACGACCACGAAATCTTTTCTTCTTCCTTTGTAGGTATTTCTGAAGCTGATCAGGTGATTTTTCAGTGAGGCCTTTGGCTAGCCTGCCTCATGATATGAAAGCTTATAAGGGAAAGCATTTCAAAGTACAAAAAAATACGAGAACTCTTGATTTAAAATATTAAATTGTTTAATTTCCTTAACCAAGATAGTAAAGTGTATTCTATTGTTTCATTTATTTCAAATGAAATCTCTCAACCCACTTAACAATCTGATTGAGGTCAACTACTTGACCGGTCCAAAAATATTATGATTGGATCCATAATTTGGAACTCGTACTTGAGAGAGAACACAGAGCATATGTGCTCTCGTCTATGAAGTATGAGAACCCTCAAATATAGGATGCATGCGAATTTAACAAGAAGTGGTATGAGGATCACTCGATCAATTGTTGCTACTTGGATCATTGTCTAATGTGCTTCAGAAGCAACTTATATACATCATCCCGAATATGTCATGACATCGTCATGAATTTGAAGGAGATATATGGAGATGTGAATTTCACTCTTTCTACATTAAAATCCACTGAGGATATTAAGAAGAAAGAATTTCCCTTTAGTAGTTCAATGGTCGCACGGGTTAAAGGGAAGTGCAAGAGGAAGCATGGATCTCGGAATGGTCTGATTTAAGAGAACAAGAAAGGTCAAATTGTTGATCAATCTTCTAAAGCTTCAACACATCTGACACCAATAGAGATGGATGTCTGCCATCACTGCAATAAGATAGGATTCTAGAAGAGTAACCATCCATAATACGTAAAGTCCTTAGAGAAGGATCGGTATACAACTATGGCAAATAATAAATCTACACTCATCATCGAATCCAACTTAGTCGTGGAATGAGAAGGAAGTTGGATTGTTGATTCTGGTTCTTCTGTACATGTATGCAATCAGTTGCATATGTTTCAAGACACTTGAAATCTTGATGAAGGGGAGATAGTCAACTAGATGGGATCCAAAGCAACTATTGCAGTGATCACCATTGGAACATGTACACTATCATTATCCAGTGGGAGAGTCCACAAGATTAAAGATTGTTTATGCACCAAATGTAATAAGGAACTTATTATCCATATATAAGCTTGTTGGTTATTGATGTACTTTCCTTTTCTGTAATAAACTTATCATAAATCGTTATGCTACTTTTATAGAAGATGAGTACTCTAACAAAGAGTAGACTCTATTAATTGAACATGTATGAATGTATCATTAATCTCAAGACCACTGATAACATTAATATTAATAGTAACATTAAAACCCCTAAAATATCATGGGAGGGTGGAGATCATTTGACTATGATCGAGCATCAAAAACATGGACATGTGTCTGTTGATAAGATCAATAGACTGGTGAAGGATAGATCTTTGGATTTTCTGTAAGTTTGTGATTTACCAACATGCAAACATTGTATTTGTGGGAAAATGTCCAGGGAATAATTATCTAAGAAAGGTGAATGATCCGAAGGTATATCAGACCTAATACATACCGATGTATGCGGTCCCGTTTTACCGCATCTTGAAATGGACATCAATATTTTGTAACCTTTATTGATGATCATTCATGGTATGGTTTTGTCTTCTTATTACATCATAAATATGAAATCTTTGAAAGTTCAAAGAGTACATGGCTTTGGTCGAGAACCAAATAGGAAAGAAGATAAAACGGATTTGATCTAACCGAGGTGGCAAATACCTCTCAAATGAATTCAAAGAATACCTTAAGGAGAGAGGAAATTATTTCCAATCTCACACCTCCAGGTACTCCTCAACTCAACAGAGTTAAAAAGAGATGTAATAGAACCATGTCGGACATGGTAAGATTAATGATGAGTAAAGAAACTTACCTCTCAGTTTATGGGGACATGCAATAGAGAGTGCAACTAATGTCTCAAAACAAGATTACATCTTAATATGTACCTAAAATCCCACATGAGCTTTGATATGGTACCAAGCCAAGTATGAGACACTTGAGGATTTGGGGTTGTTTGGTCCATGCTAAAAATGTGGATGCAAGAAAGATGGAATCTCACACTAAAAAGTGTTGCTTAATTGGATACATAAAGAACGATATTGGATATCAACTTTATGATCCTGAGACTCAAAGGATATTTGCTTCTAGAGATGTCAAGTTTCTAGAAGAAGAATTCCTTGGAAATCAAGAAAATAATGAAGTTAAGGAACTAATCAAATCTAACGAGACCAATGAAGTTCCTACAGCAGAAACTGAAGAGATAATTGAACATTACACGACCGTACCCTCCTATAAGGAGTTCTAGAGTTGTAATACAACCTAAAAGGTACAAATTCCATGTATTAGAGGGGGTCTGATATGATCCAACTTCATTCAATGAAGCTTTGAGGTATCGCGATAACAGGATGCTAGTGATGAAGTCTGAGATAGACTCCATGCATAAGAATGGCGTATGGACCCTCGAAGATTCACATAAAGGGGTCAAACCCATTGGGTGCAAATGGATCTTCAAGAGAAAGAAGGGACCCAGTGGGGAAGCTAGAGACCATTAAAGCATGGCTCGTAGCCAAGGGTTACACACAGAGAGAAGGCATCGATTACTATGAGACATTCTCTCCTGTGGCCTTGCTTAAATCCATCAAGGCATTGCTGGCTATAGATGCACACATGGACTATGACATCTGGTAGATGGATGTCAAGACCGACTTTCTCAATAGATACCTCGAAGAGGATATCTATATGGAGCAGCCACAGGGCTTCATAAATGAGGAAGGAAAATTATGCAAGCGGAAGAAATCCATCTATGGGCTCAAACATGCTTCTCGTAGTTGGAACATCTAATTTGATGAAACCATAAAAAGATGTGATTTCGTGCAAAATTTGAATGAGCCATGTGTGTACAAGAATCTTAGTGGGAGCGCCATCATGTTCATTGTGCTTTATGTAGATGAAATCCTTATCATTGGAATGATATCGGGATGATGACCAGTGTTAAGGTCTGGATGTTTCCTTCAAGATGAAAGATCTCAGAGACACCTATTATATCTTGGGTCTGAAGTTGTTCATAAATAGACAAAAGAGGATATTTGGAATATCCCAACAAGGATACATCATGAAAATCTTAAAAAGATTCAGCATAGATAATTCTAAGAAAGGATTCCTTTCCTTAAGACATGGCATTTACCTATCTAAAGGGATGGCTCCTCAAACTGTTGAGGAAAAGGAAGTCATGGCTGTATGTCCTTACGCATTAGTTGTAGGAAGATTGATGCATACCATAATTTGTACTAGACTAGATAACTACCATGTAATGTGAGTTGTAAGTCGTTACCATTCCTGCTATGGAGAGAAACACTAGACTGCAGTAAAAAAAATCTTCTAGTACCTAAGAAGCACTCAAGACTACGTCTTAGTTTATGGAGATAATGATCTCCAAGTCTTAAGGTACACTGATTCAGATTTTCAATCATATTTGGATGATAGGAAGTCAACCTTAAGGGTTCTTAATTTTATTGAATGGTAGTGCTATGTGGGGTAAGTGTAACAAGAAGAAGGACACTATAACAATTTCGATAAAGTAAATCATTGAACTGCATAAGATGCGGCAACTACATTAGATGCACTTAATGTTCACTTGGGGTATGCAAGTTTGTAACAATACTTGGCATAGTCGCATGTGACAGAGTGACTAATCAGCTTACTTGGCTATTTGACAAATAGTCGAGGATTAACACAATTAATATGGGGTTGAGATTTGTACATGAATATCTCTAAGGGCTAGTGGGAGAGTGTTGGATTTATAATCCCTCGACGACCTATTAATGCAATAAAAGTTATTATTTTAACATGTCCATCTAAAATGAAATAAATAATTGAATGAACGCACTTTATTATTAAGGTCCCTTTGTACAATCAGGGTTATATACCATGGCCTTATTGAATACCATGCAGCTGGGAGGACACATCTGACTTCAAACATGTGATATTCAATAAAGATCTCCAATTCGAGAATGAGATGACAATCTATTTCTAAAGACTGATTTCCAACTGACTTCTTGATGTATGTCCTCGAAATAGGAATGTAGATTTAGAAGTGTTGTAATAATCAAGTTAAAGAGTTGACTTGATGAGATAAAGATAAACTAAGACTTGAATCATAACTATCACGATCAGGCACACATCCTTTGACATCTATATGGCTGAGTATGTGAACATTTGGCAGATCAATAGGTTGGCGACCTAGCCATGGTCCATATATAGGTGTGTTGGTGTGAATATGAGTTGTATGATATGTGTGATCTCTCAGTGAAATCATACATGTTCATAGTTGATGAACCGAGAGACCGAGCTCACTCATGAGATATTTTGGGGTCAAAATGAATTCCAGCTTGGTCATCCTGTTTATGAAATAAGAAATGTCTTCAAGATATTAATATATATTTTTGGAAAGTATATGATTAATATTATATCCCAATTATCAAATGAGAAAACTATTGATACATTCCGGAGAAGACAGTCAAACAAGGGTATGAACTTCATATTTATCAAAGTCTTCAAGTATAAAGGATGGATGAGTATTTGTAATACTCAGGGTTAATTTTGTTGTTGTAATGGATCATCTACCATGATACTTCCATACTAAAGAAGTGATGAAATATGATGGATTTTAGTGGCTCCATTTAGCTAGATGATTTGCAATTTAATTGGATTACATCACAATTCATTTGAATCCAATTTCCAATTCCAAATCCAATTTCAATGTCCAAGTGTTGGAAATAGAAATCGTCATGAAAATGGAAATATACAAGCTCCTTGAGCTCATTTATTAGCACCAAATGGTTTGGACTATGATTAGAAATGGTCAAGGAGGTTGGATTCATCTCACCGACACTTTGTCTAGCTCATGCAGAGGGTGATGCATTTCGTTGAGCTCATAGAATGTAAAGTGATACCACTTGGGATAAACATTCGTAGGTGATGGATTTTTGCAAAATGGTATAAACCCTGAAATTTGATAGTTATCAACATTTCAAGTCATTATACGTGGATATAATGATTTCCCCATTATTATCTAAAGTATCTGAATTCCTATCCCATGAGTCCTAATTAGATTAGGACTCATAACTATTAACAATAATATTGTAAAAATTATGATTATTACAGTTTATTTATCAAGGCAATTTTATGAATACGATTCATAAGTATAACTCATAATCAATATGAATAGTGATTCACAATAATTAGTATTTATATGTATATGATTCATATAAATATTTATGTAAATATGATTTACATAACTTTTCCAAGGCATGAGATTTTGTAAATTTGATTCACATTAGTTTTGTAGATGTAAAATGGATTTGCATTTAATTTGGACTTATGAGTATGATTCACAAGCTTTAAGGATTAGCTCCATAATTTCTACAATATTGATAATATGATTATCAAGGAATTAATTAATAAAGTTTGCAACAACTTCAACATATGGAAGGTGATGTGGCTTTTACACATGTTGTACACATGGCTCCATATGATTGATTTCTAATTGAATTAGGACTCTAAAGTTGTTGCTTATTTTATTTTACTTAATATTATTTGGAGATAATATGGAGATGTTCCTTATTGAATTAGGACTTGGTCTTATCCCTTAATTTTAAATCCAAGGACTACCAAGGCACATGTAGGACATGTGCTTTAAGTGTAAAAGGAGGGCAAGGCCTTCTCTTTTCTAATAACAATTTTGAAGAGGAAATCCTCATCTAAATTTCGTTCCCCCTTAAAGAGAGAGATACAGAGAGAGAGAGAGAGAGAGTCTTGAGAGTCTACAACTCTCACAACACTCTTCTTGTTGCTCTAATCAAAGGTTGGGTTCGTGGGAAGCAACGCGACTTCGTGTCGATGAGAGAGAAGTCTTCATATCATACTTCAATTCGGGAGGTTTCTTTTGTAAAAACTCATGAACCAAAGGTAATCCTGATTTATCTATATTATTCATCATGAATATTAGAAATCATAAAGGGAATCATTTCCTTATATATCTGATTTCTAGATGCATAAATTGTTGTGCTATATTTTCTAGTTCATACGATGAGATAACATTATTTTGGCAAATTGTTTGCTAAACATTCCGTGTATTCTTGATGCGTAGTAAATAATTTTTTATTTACTTCCTTCATCTCCTTCATCCCATAATTAGCAAGGAGAAAAGTCCATTAACTTTGTAATTTTGATGAGCAAGAGAACAATTGCTTAAGCCAAAGCAGATTCATAGTCAAGTCTAAGAGAGTTTATTCCAAGTCATCATAATGTTGTAAAGAAGTGAAAATCAAATAAAATAGTAAAAAATTAGAAAACACAAAAAGAGACTAAGAGAAAAGAGTTAGAGTTAGAAGTTCATGTTGCAAAGACAATTTCAAAATTAGAGTTTTGAAATCACATCCCCAACACAAGTATTTTTTGATTGATTCCTCCCAAGTCATTGGCTCAAAGTTGAACAAGTTAGGATAAAAAGCAACATCAAACATGACTAATTATAGTTACCATTTAAGATTCATTAAGGGCTAGTATTGTTATGTAGTGACACCAGTAGGTACCCAAGTTATGTCATGTTTTTCAGTTGGAAACTTTACCGCAGAAGTTTTATAGAAATTCATGTCAAACTCTTGGGACTCTATAGAAAACTCTAAAGGCTATGGGAAAAAAGTCTTTAAGCTCATCATGGAAGCGTGATGATCACATCTAATGCGATCGAGTGTGACTAGTCATACTAGTTGCTCGGGGAAACAAAATCTAAAAAAAAGAGAGGAAATTACATGATCCTTGAATACTTCTCGAATTGTTTCATCAAAACCATAGACACGATATATGAATAACTTTTGAAGCGTGGTTGCGATCAAAGTCTCTAAAGGAAGAGATTGCTTATCTCAAGTCCGACCCAACAGAGGAGACGCTTGTGAGCGCGTTGATGAGACGCGAGTTTCTTGCAATCCAAGATGAAGATTAGAGAAATGGATCTCTTGATTTTGTCATATGAAATCCAACGTCTTCTTCTCAAGCCAAGAACATCGAAGAAGATGGGGATGCATGAGCGATCGAAGTTGCAGCATGATGGCATATCGACGACGATGACTCTCTCTAGTATAAGGGTGGATGACCACACTTGAGAGAGAGAGCTAGGGTTTGAGAATGAGAGAAAGAGAGAGGCTTGCAAAGTGTTGCAAAAGAAGTGCTAGGGTTGCCTCTTCTTTTATATTATTTTAGGAGTCTATGGATCAAAATCCATGTACAACATAAAATCATTGCGAGTCTATGGATCAAAATACATGTACAACATAAATCATTGCTTGAGATTGATTTGTGTTTCTATTCAATGGCCACGATTTTGTTGCATATAAATCCAACAATAATAAATTTAAATCAAATTAAATATGTTACTTTATCATCAATATAATTAATTTAGTTAAATCAATAGCATAAGGGGATAAGTAAGGTGTCCAACCATCTTCCATATATGGAGGGGACTACCACCTTGAATTAGTCAAGGGTGGGCGTTCACCCTCCATATTAAGAAAGTGGCTCCCTTTCCAAATATGTGATATTTTTATATCTCACATAATCCTTTATTTATTTGCAACATTTTTTTATTCCAAATTAATTCATAAAAAAATTCCAAGTTAATTCTTGTTACATTGTAATCATATCATTAAATCATGTGAATCATATTCACACATTAAAAAAAATGTAAATTTTGTTTTCAAATAATTGTCCAATTTGAATCCCATTATCATCAATATTTAATTTTTAAATACTATTTACAATAAGCTCTCTATAATATATTATAAATCACATTTATAATATATTTGATTAATATGGATAGCGTTGTCGACGTTATTCATACCTTGACAACTAAATCACATTTAATTATCTTAGATCATCATTCTCATCCATCTCAATAGAGTCGTATTCACATTAATCATGATAATTGAATAAAATTCAATTATCAATTTCTCAATGCTCAGATACACTATTCATCAAATTATTCTTGAACTCTTTCAAGAATAGTACGCTTTCTCCACAGATACTTGGAGAAAATGATAGGGCAATTGTACGTTCCACATATATTGACTTGAATATTGAGTCAATATCTGAAATCCAGATCTCGAGGACTTCTCCTAGATGTTTGATTAAATCAAAACCATAAATCTAATCTTCTCATCGCATCAGAATCGTATTAAGATCAATGACCAACATGTAGACTGAGATTAGTTACTTCTCTACTGAGTGGAGTCACTAAAATCCAAACATGTTTCATTACTCCCTCAGAATGGAAGCGTAATGGTTATACAATCATTTATGATCACATCACACTCAAGTATTCCTAATACCTGTATATCTTGCATATTGGAAAACCTAGAATAAACCTAAAGTTTTGGATATCTTATAGATTGTCTTCTTCAATGTTTTATCATAGTTTCTCATTTGGTCATCGAGAGTTAGTATCAATCATATGCTTTCTAAATGCATATATCATACCTACAAATTGTTGCCATGCTTCTAAAGCAAGACGACCATAATTGAACTTGATCGGCCTGAATACCTCATGAGTCAGCTCTTGTCTTCTGGTTCAGTAGGGAACCTATATGGTCCCTTTAAGAGATCGTATTACTCATATGCCCTCATATGCACACTAGCTCACTTGTGTATAGACCTTGATTAGATCATCAACTTATCAATCTGCCAAATGTACATATGCAGACATATATCAATACATTTGTCTCCGGTTAGAGGATGCATCTATATTGTGATGGCATACAATATAGGTCTTGGTTATCTCGATCTCATTAAGTCAACTTTTGACCTAACTTATATGACAACTAGGAATCTATATTCCTATCCAAAGGACCTGCATCAAGAGGTCGGTCATATATAAGAATTTAAAGAAGGATTGCTATCTCCTTCTCAGGATGGAGATCATCTCTTAACAATCATTTGACGTTGTTTGATGAGTCCTTAATCTAACTCTTTAGATATCATCCAAGCATCAGCCTCTATGATTCAACCATTGAATCAACAACTGTATTATCATTTAGATGGCCATTGTACATAACCTCAATTTTACTAAGGGACCTTATAGTGCATTCATTCAATCAATCTTGGATAGGGAGTGAAATAAATCAATAACTTTTATTGATATAATAATAAGTACGATAACATTTTCAATAGAAATGGTTCGCCTCAAGCTCACATGGCTAACAATCTCCAACTAGCCCTTAGAACCATTCAGGTACAATCCTTAAACCATGCTCATTACATGTTAGTCGATGATAACCGGGATTTTCTAAGGTTCGTATAATCTCCCAAGGTGAGACTGCAGTCGATGAAATGACCGCTCAAGAAACCCTAGTTAATCAACAAGTACCCACAATCAATTAATGAATCAATTAAATACTAAAATATATGACTTGCTATTATTTTTAACTCTACAAACTAAATGTATAACATGCAAGCATTTGTAGAGGTCGAACCACATAGAGCAAACTAGGTAATCTATGATTATTTATAACCAATACGTATTATGTACATACTAGTCCTTTATACTTTTTATGTGGGTTTTTATTTTATATATTATTTTCTTTCATTTTTTGATTCTATGTAATTAAACATAATAAATATATGTATATAATATATATATATATATACCTAAAAGAAATAATAGATGTATAATATTACATAGATTAACATAGAGATTTACATAGATTGATAAAGAGAGCCATCAAATATACATATGGATTCTCATTTTTTTGTTTTAAATTTTTAGGGTTTTCATTTTGCAAGTTTAGTTTCTCTTTAATTTTTAAAAATAAAATATTTAATATATAAAATAATATATAATAATATAGGGTATTTAGTACATATATGTATACAAAGTTATATATAGCACATAAGACATAAATATAGGTATACATAGCTTAAAACATAGGAAAAAAGTTTTTATATATAAATTTTCCTAATATTTTTTAAGTTTTCTAAAATATTCTGCATATTTTTATGCATTTTTTAAAAATCCCAAAATAGGGAATAAATAAATGAACAAAATTGAATTGATGATTAAAAAAAGCAAATTAAGTCCTAAATTCTTCAAATCTATTTTAATAGATGAATACCATTATAAAGAAAAATAAGAAAAAAATAAATATTTTTTGGGATTCTTGGTGATTTCTAATATTTCTTGTTGGATTTTGGAGCTTTTTAATTTTTACGCATTTTCCATTTCTATTTTTAGGGATTTTACGTCTGGCGATACAATATAGTAAAATAAACAACATATAATTTTTTTTGGAAATTTTCCAAAATGTTTTTCTATTTTTTGTATTTTTAAGTTAGATAGGGACAAAAATGTAATCATTTAAGTTTTAAAAAATAGATAAAATGCCTAAAATGTCAAAATAAAAATGCATCTGAAAATACATGCTAGAAGACATCTAACCTTATTTTTGCATAATTTTTAGAGAACGGGTGCTATTTTTACTAAATGAAATTCAATTACTAAAAATACATATACTGAGAAGGCATGTTTGCAAATTATGTCAGGGGCATGTGTGCAATTATCCCATAAATATACAATGTATATATAAATTTTGTGGACCAAATGCAAATACATAAATCTGCAAGGATATACATGTAATTTACCCAGATTACGTGGGATGACACATAAGCTTAGCTGGAATAGACCAAAATGCAATATCCAATGAATCCAGGGGTCTCTATGCAAGCTAACCTGTTTATTTACACTACATAATTTATTTGCAAGACTAAAAAATAAATAAATATGGTGGGGGTGAGATGTGTAATTTACCCCAAAAGGCACATTGGTGAATGGCCGTGATCTTTTTACTTAAGCACATGTCGTCATCTGGATGGCTAATACCTCTTTGCATCTGTCGTTTAAGATTACATCTCTGGAGGAGATCCAATAGTCAAGGCTTTGAAGATCCAACGGCTGATGATGGATCTGGGGCATGCCCTCCATTAGATAGCTACTTCTGCTCTAGAAGAACATGGAAGAAGAAGGGCTAACCTTAGCTTCGATCGCTGGTTCTTCGCTCCTCCGATGGTTTTCTTTGATGGTCTTGGGCTCTACACCTATGGGGGACTCTTCTACAGCGACTAAGGTGCCCAAGAGGATCCAAGACCCATCAATGGGGTCCTGGCTCGTAGTGGAAGCCAGTGCACTAGAACATTTCCTGCAGGCTTGAAATCAACTCGAGAAGGGCTGGTGGAAGCTTTAACCTGCACAGAAACATTGCTAGGTTTGAGGCAATTCACCTCGACCTGTTTTGAAGATGGAAAGCATGATCGATGAGGTGGACAGAGAGGCTCTAGCTTGAGCCTCGATTCGTCGATCCAGCAAGGATCAGGGGGTCCAGATGAGTCGACTAGGAGATGAACACATCGACAAGTGAAATGGAACGAATAGGTGAGGCAGATAAAGATGAAAGCATGGTGGAATGGCTGGAGCCATCTCTGACGAATGAAAGATCTATATTTACATTACCCTATTGAATCAAATGTGAAACTAAAGACAGAATTAAAAACGTGAAATGAAAAACTACCTAGAAATGTAAAAATTTACTTGTTGGTGGGCAGGGAGTAGGGTGGCCAGGGAACCACCGTGGAGCTGCTCCTCTCCTCGCTTTGTCGTCTTTGAACACGAGGGAAGGTGAAACTATCACCTGGCCTTCAACACACAGGTGGGACACGGTAAGAAGCTCTAAGAGGGATAAAGAGGAGAAGGAGAAGAGGATGAGCTTATTTATAGACACAGTGGGGTCCCTTATTGATCGGTGATTTAGTATGAATCGAAGACATGTATAGAGGTTTAGAGGGTATGGCGTGGATTAGGGATGATCAGAGAAAACTTTTGTGAAAATCAACTCGGATCTGAGTGATTAGAAGCCTAAGAAATGGGGGAGAAGATATGCCTCTTCTCCTCTAATGGGGGTTGGTGACCTTGGTTGAAGAGTTGACCCAAGTCAACTAGGGTTTGATTCTGGTTGGCCAGAAAATTCCAATGTGGAAATTATTGGTAAGATCTATATATAAGAACTAATGAATTAATTAGTTTTAGATTATAAAATGATAAATGTTTGTTATTTTATTTAGTATTTAATTATTATTTTTATTTATTTTTATGATGTTATTTATTACGAGCTGTTAGTTACAAGTATACTTATAGGTATATTTACCTAGATCTTGTATTTTTTATTTTGTATTTTGTAATTTTATTTTATTATTTTATTCTCATATTTTATAATTTTATAGCTCATTTTTATAGGCATAAAAATATTTTTATTTAAATTGGTTAATGTATTATATGTATTTAAACTAATGTGTGTGTATATTATATAGGTATAAGTATAGGTATTTCATCTATGTGTTTATATAGGCTATTCTGTTTTTGTATTTTCTTTAAGGTTTTGAATATGTACCTATATTATAAATAATTTTCAAAAAATTACAAAAATTAGAAAATGTAAAAATATATAGGAATAAATAAAATGAATATTTTATTCGGGTATACTACACGTTAAGGGTCCAAAACCTAACTTTTACACATTAACTGCAAATTAAATGAAACCACCGTCATTAAATAGCTTATTAAATGTTATATAAATTAAAGGTGATTTTGACTGATTTTCTGTTTTTATTTATGAGATATGGTTTTGGGAAGTTTGGTTTTTGGCTTTTTATTTTGAGTATAAATTGTGCACTATGCGTTATTTTTGTAAAAACTCAATTTTGTACTTTTCTATGTATTATTATTTACAACTTTTATGCACAAAGTTTCTTTATTTTATGAATAAATAGTCAAGAATAAAATGGGTCCCAAAATGAATTATAGATGAATAAAAGAATGGGTTTTTATTTTATATTTGGCCCTTATCTCCCCCTACTTTGTTCTTTGTCGACCAATTCAATTCTTGACTTGGTCTCAGAGGTTTTATGATAATAAAATACGAAAGGTATTTTATTATTTTTCTTTTCATTTCTTTATTCTATAATTTTAGCATTAAAAACAGTTCTTACATATAATAGATAGAGTAAACAATGCATGTTAATATGTACAAAATGGTGTTATTTACACGCATTATCTTGTGTTTTTGAGGCGAAAATGATAGAATAGTGGTGATGAAATGGAGATTCATAAACCCTCTATACTTGTCATAGTTATTCCCTAGAAAACACTTATGCAATGAGTGCATGAGAAAAAAACAATGACAAGCAAAAGAAAGAAAGTGGATTGAATTTAATTCCCAATCTTGTCTTCACAAAATCAAAGGTTGGAGCTCAGGTCAGACCTTGGTGTGGCAATGTGTGTAAAACCTGGTTAAGAACCAGATTTAAAACACAACAGCCTTCGAGAGTCACAGAACTCGGTTCAAAACAACTTTATAGACATGTCAAAACCAATCTACATCATACTCAAAACCTTATGACTATGAAGTTTACTTGTACAGTGTAAGTGACAAAGACTCTCTCCAATTGAAATGACCAATGAACTGACTTCTCCAGCATGACAACCCAGTGATTCACTAATACAACAACTTTTTCCTCGAGGAGCATGGTATTCCCTTCAAAGTTCACGCACATCCGACTCAAGAGGAGGGGGTGAAGAGAAGAATGGACAATAGCCAATGTAGCCACCTATCCGGGAATGCATAACTAACGTAGTCAATTTATCCAGCTGCAGGCTCACATGATATGTATTTTAAGCTCAAGCTTGCTTATTTCAAATATATGCATACTCTGACAGGCATTTTATTTTCAATCAGGTATGCCCACTTTTTTAGAGTTTCCTATTTAAACACTTTTTTTGATACTATATACAACATCATTTACATAAGGAGTTTTTCATCTTGAGTCAGAAGACTATCCCTCTTTTGAAGCTTTATTGAAACCCACACTCTCTTATCTTTAGACCTCGACACCACTGGACTTGTTGGGGTACACTTCCCTCCCTAGATGAGGACAAATGTTTCCTCTCGTGTGTGTCTCATACTGGAAAAATACAATCCCCTCACCACTCCAACTGAGTTGAGAAAAATGAAAGGTACGAATGTCCAAGTTAGGGCCGACAAGATTCATGTGTGCGTATCAAAAAGTTCTAGTTAAGCAGTTGAGGTGTCTTGAACCCAGCCTTGAGCCTTAAAGAATTAAGTTTGAATAGATCTGAGGTACATCAAATCTATTTCCTATAAGTCTCTAATGAAGTTTGGTGCATTAAATTCCAACCAAGGTCCAATCTTCAACAATACTCATACTAGTTCAATCATCAAACTCAGTCCGAAAAATGTTAATGCTATGCAAATGCTATGTGCAATGCAATGAAAATCTTTTTGTGATGCAATTTTTAAAGTTTTGAAATTTTTATGGATTTTTGAAACAGGTTTTGCAAATTTTTATGGAATTTTACAAAATAAAAGGATTTTGGAAGAAAAGATATGTACAAATTTAGGCGTGCCTCTTTTTATTTACATGAATTGAGCTTGGTGGATTTGCAGATTGAATGTTAGTTATTTTTATAAGTATGTATATACAATTTGTAAAGAATTTATTTGAATGATGTATATATTCCTCAAACTTATTTGAAAATGGTTTTACAAATAATTTTAAAAACTACAGTCTAAAATAACGTTGGCAAAGAATTTCTACAAAAATTTACAAACATTTGAAAATCATTTTGCAAAGGTTTTTCAAACAGGACATATAGATTTTTTTTTAAAATATTTTTGCAACCATTTTCAAGACCATTTGCAAATAGGTTTTCAAAACATTTTATTTCACGCAAAGAAAAGAAATTTACAAACAAAACTTTTTTTACAATGGTTGAAAACATTTAACAAAATATTTTTCAAATAGTTTTCAAAAGATTTTTCAAATATATTTTCAAACTATTTTTCAAACATTTTGCAAAATATTTTTACCTGATTTATTAATCCATATATACAAAAAGAATTTGAGGGATAATATGCATCTTTTTATTAGTTGGTTTCATGAATTGTATCTATATATGTGTATATAGTATTTTAACCATATTTATTGTGAAAATATGAAAGTTCAAGTTATGGCTAAAGTATAAACAACGTATATATGACCCTCCTATACTTAGCTTGAATTATGTCCTTATAGGTTGAAGAGGTAAGAAAATACATAACTCGTACTAAGTATAAAAGAGCATATACTATAACGACTAAAGAATAATGAACAAAATAATGAAAAATCGACCGTCCCCCTATACTAAGGATCGAATAATCCTAAGTATAGCGGACTGTATATAAGGCAGGGAGGGTCGAGGGTGGGAATAAACAATTCAATGATTCGTCATGTCTCCCCATATTCTTAGGGTAAGATATCCCAATGTATAGACAGAAACATCAACAAGAGAGGAGAAAGGTGGTGAGACAAGGAATGAACAAGTTACCCCACTCATCCCCCCTATACGTAGAATGAAGCATATCCTAAGTATGCAATGAATGAGGAAAACAATGTAAAAAATAGAAAATACAATAGAAAAGAAGAAAACTAAAGGAAGAGTTTTTGAGTGACATTATCTGAATCTTTCGATGTTGTTGAGCTTGTGGATGGTTCTTCATTGCATATCACTTGGACAAAGTCAGCAATGGCCAAGAAAGTGTCATGCTCAAGGTATGACTTCAGTAACCGAATGTTGACAACAAATGGTTGTGCATCAGGCCAAAAATCAGATACCACAATGCTTCCTTTGTCACACACTTCTTTCACTCTGAATGACCCTGTCCATTTACTCTTTAATTTTCCTGAGAAATTCTTCAACTTTGCATCAAATAGCCACACTTTCTATCCATTCTCGAAGGTCTTTCATCTAATGTGTCGGTCGTGCCATCATTTTACCTTCTCTCGTTTGTACATCAAGGTGTTATCATATGCAAAGTATCAGAATTCCATGAGCTTGTTCATATCCTCTTTTCTTTTCTGACAACCTTTTTGTGAGTCCAAATTGCATATGTTGACTGCCCACAATGATTTATGAATCAACTCCATGGGCAGATGGTATGGTTTTCTATATAAAAGATGGTACAGTGACATGCCCAAGGGAGACTTATAAGCGGTTTTGTACTCCCTAAGGATGGAGTCCGAGAGTTGCGATCAATTTTTTCTGTTTGCCCTCACGAGCTTCTGTAAGATCATCTTGATTTCTTTGTTTGATAATTTGGCCATGTCATTGGTCTGGGGATGATAAGGAAACGTGACTCAATGCTCAATTCTGTACTCCTTCATTAATTTCTTGACCTCTCTGTTAATGAAGTGACTACCCCCATATGATATCAGTATCTTCGGAAAATTAAACCACGATATGATGCTCTCTCTTAGAAGCCGACAAAATGTATGCTTGTATGTGGCTCGGGTGAGGATAGATTCAACCCAACGACTCACATAGTCAACATTAAGAAGGATGTTCTTGTATCCCTGACTATTGGGAAAGGGTCCCATGAAATCGATGCCCCAAGCATCGAATACATCTGGGATTTGAATGAACTTCAGAAGCATGGAATCTTTAGTTGTGAGGGTATCTCCCAGTTGATGGACCTTGGATCTATCCTTTTAATAGTATCAAATTAATGATTTTGTTGCAGTCGAATGAAATTACATGCGGTTTTACGTTTGTTTAACCTGGGCAAGCCCCATGATCGACTCAAGGAGGAAAAGGAACAACTCGGGATCAAGTTAGAGGGATTAGATTGCGGTTTTCCAAGTAGGATTTTTTTTAATTTTTTATGCAATAAAAAATGCAGATGAATTAGGTTATTAAGAAAACAAGCTACTCATCCAAAATTAATTTAAATGTGAAATTAGTCCAAATTGGCCAAGTTATATTCTTCATGTAAACGTAATCCAATGATGAATGCAAATTTTTTTGTTGTTTTTTAACAATTTTTATGCAATTAATAAAAGACACATGCAAAATCAGGCCAGTTTACATGTTAAATCATAAATGTGGTCAAATTAATTGCAAAAATTATGAAACTTGGCCAAAATGTGGAATGCAATGAAATTAAGCTACATTAATTTTTTTGGATTTTTCTGATACTATATGAATTTACTATGAATTAAAAATGAATACACGATGATTTTGACTAAATTAATTTTAATAAATACCAAACACAATATTTTCAGATATAAAAATTGTCATGTATAGATCTAAGTATTAAGAATCCAGGAAAATTATAAACCTAAAATTCCATGTGAATTAGACCTATAAAATTAATTAAGGAAATCACAAAATGATTTATTCAGGCCTCGAGATGCGTGATAATGAGTTGATTTTTGGGCACAATGTAAACAAAATTGTCGTTAGTCTAATGTGAAATTTTGGTGTTTTTTGGAGCAATAGAGAATTTACTACAGATTAGAAGGCATAAATGGGAAAAAAATAACAAATTTCACCAATAAATTAATAATAAAATCCACTGATATAAAAAAATTAGACAAGTGTCACATAAGAAAGAGGACAAGTTTAGCTACATAATGCAATTTTTAGAACTGAAAAATGATGTCAAATGAATACCTAAAAATGCGTGCAAAGACAGGGGCCTAATTGCAATTACATAAAATAAATTACTGGAATTTAAACATGCTGACATGGACTTAAATGCAATTACATATAATGAGGGGGACATGTATACAAAATGCCCACAAAATACGTGTGCCTCATGTGGTGCTCCTGGTAGGGACTGGAATGCAATTATCAAAACCTCCAGGGGCCTCAGTGCAAAATGTTCAGACTGCACGTGAGAGACACGTGAGGTCCCAGTCTTGGGTGAAGTCGGAGGCTCGGATGAAGGCTCGGAGGCGCTGCAGGCTCAGAAGTGGCTCGGACTAGCTTTGGGTGCTCTGAGCCTAATGGTCGGGGAGGAGGCTCGGAGGAAGCTACGTTACGCCAACTAGACCGCTAGATCAAGTGTAGATCCAATGGCTTCTGATGGTTGATGCGTGGCGCGATACGGCTTGTTGGATCAAGATAGATCAATGGTGTTTGGAGCTCGCTGGAGATGAATACGTGGTCAATCGAGGGTCGTTAGATCATGAGGGATCGAATGGCATCTGGAGCTCAAGGAAGAGTCGACGTGACGTGCTACAGAGTATGGGATCCTCTTAATCCGACGGCTGTGAGGAGATGGAGGAGTGTCTGGCTTAGAACCGTCCGATCAAGGGGATCGGATGGCTACCGGGATTCGTGCTCAACGGTCCGCTGCCTCTTGCGGCAGAGGTGGTTGCGCTCCGGTGATGCTGCTCTAGCTCTGCCTCCTCCTCTGGTCATCGATGAAGCTCGTTGAGGACTTCTAAGCAGCCAAGAAGGGTCGTCGAGACGCGACGGAGCATCCAGGGGTCTCGACTGAGGTTGGGGCGGTCTGGAGAGTGGCAACGATGAAGGTCGAGGGAGCTCTGATGAGGCGTCCGACCAATCAAAGATAGAGTTCCTGCAGGGTTAGCTCCAATAGACGAGGCGTGCAAAGTGATTGTGGGGTGAACGTGAGTGCGGAGGGAGGCATGGAGTGGCATGAGGATGGTCTGGTGGTGCTGCTCTACCAAGGTGGCGGAGCTCTCGTCGGCATGAGGTGTGGTGTATCATTTGAGAAGATGGATATGGGCACAAAGATGCCAGCTCCGAGGCGAAGCGTGGAGGATGGTCAGAAGAAGGTGAAGATGCACGAAGGAGGCGAATAAAATTCGAGAAGAATGAAGAAAAAGGAGAAGAAGATTGGAGGGATGGTGGAGGTATCTACCTGGGGAATGAAGCTCGGGATTGAACTCCGGGTCGTCGCTCGAAGGCCGGTAGAGGTTCTTGAGCTCGTGCAGCTCACTGGGGAAGTTGTGGCACGTCGGGGATCGTCGTGGATCTCGCCGGAGATGAAGCTCGGTCTTCGCTCAACGTCACTTCGAATTACTGTCACCAAAATGAAGGTCGGAGCAAGGGGTTTCTCTCTGGAGGGGCGGATAGGGTCGAAGGTCGACGGGGATGGAGTATTTATAGGTGGAAGGTGACGGCGTTGGTGACGAAGTGATGGAGTTGGTGGTGGTCGTGGAACGATGTGGGCACGATTCATGGTGATCGAGGGGGTCGGCGAGGATGAGGGAAGTGTGGGCTGCAAGGTGGAGGTGTTGGAGGCCGGAGAGGGTGGCCGGAGTGGTTCCCAAAATAGGAAGGGGGCGGTTCACACATAAGGTGGACGACGTGGGTTCTGGGCCTTGCTGGAGGTAGAAGACGACGTCTTCACCGTTGGATCGAGCGATCCAACAGTCAAGAGAAGGGCTCGATGGTTCGGCTGAGATTAAATCAGAGGCGATGAGATCCAGGGCGCAGGTCGCACCACGTGGCTGTTGGAGGGTGCGGCGCTAGCGTGCGGTCAGGATGAAGTCTTAAGGTCATGATCGAAGGGTCCATGAGATGACACATGGTGCGCTAGGAGTTAGGCGGAGACGGAGGGCTATGATTGAAGGTTGGTCTTTGATCGAATAGTAGATATCCAAAGCGAGATGAATGGCCAGGATTGAGAGCTTCTGAAGAAGATCGGAGGGCTTTTAGCATGACACGTTTCGTGCTGAGGGTGTGGCTCTAGCGAACAACTGTGATGGAATTGGTGGGTTGATCGTGTGGTGGTGGTGATCTGGATGATGAACGGTGGAGATAAAGAGAGAAGGGCGACCATCGAAGTAGAGGAGGAGGGACGCGTGGCGGCATGTGGGAGAGGCGCTCTCAGACGACCCAGATTGAAGCCGGGCTTGATCGAAGGGTCAAGATGCTTTGCAAAAATGGAAGGCCCAGATTGAGAGAGAGATGAAGAAATCGGATGGCGGAGAATGGAGGGCGTGTGGCGCACAATGGAGCGGGTCGCGTGGCGCAATCAGAGGGTGCCACGTGGCCTGCTCTGAATGGATTAAAGAGAAAATGAAATTAGAGATAGAAAGAGGCCGAATTTGGAAAAACTCAAAACATGAATGTTGTAGATCTCGATGAGTTCTACAAGTTTCATGTGACAAAAGACGGAGATGAGGTCAAATATGATACAAAAATACAAGGGTACAAATATTCATGCATATAGTACACAAAGGGGCCCAAAAACCCGAGTTTTGCATACGAGCTCTGATTTATTTGAATATAGTCTCATTTTAAAGGTCTTTGAATTTGTATTAAGTTGAAAGTGAGTAGACCTAATTCGGAGGTTGTATGAGAGAGATATATGTATTCTAAGGTCTGGGGTCTCCAACTAGGCTTGGGGTTTTATTTGGTAGTTTACAAGCTAGGAATTTTTGGCCTTTTTCCTTATAATATTAACTAGTAATATGCACAGTATAAGGAAGGTTTTATTGACTTTAGAGGGGGTATAAAATACAGATAATTATGTGAATAATTTACAAGTGAATTTTACAGATGAATTGGCTTCTTATTTAATGCTAAAATGTGTGAATTATGGATGCATGTATGAATGTTATTTATGCAAGATAAAGGGAAATATGCTGCTAAATACTCGGGAACACGACTCTATTTTCAACGTTAAGAGTGATGAATTACATATTCATAAACCCCCTATACTTAAACCTTGCTCGTCCCTAAGCAACTAGATGAAATGCAAGAGTGAAATGATTTTGGGTTCCATACCAAGGTCATGAACAAAAGTTGAAAATGGAGCTTGACTCAACCTTTGGATTAAATGTGTGGCGGAACCTCATGGGGACCTGAATTTACGACCTAACAGACATCAAGTTCCACAAGTCTTCTATTCAAGAGTCCTCAATAGTCAGGTTAAAACAAATCCTCAGACACAAATATCTGATGACTATGATTCTTACTTGTAATGTGTAAGTGTAAAATAGCTCTCTACATCAGAAATGGCTCAGAACCGGCCTCCTCTAACATGGTAACTCTAATTCCCCGGTCCAGTGATTCTTTCCACGAGGAGCAGGGTATTCCCTTCTAAGTTCAAGTGCGACCAGCTCAGGAGAAGGGGGTAGAGAAAAGAATGGATGTTAGCCAGTGTAGCTACCTATCCCGAGATGCCTGACCAGTGTAGCCAAGTCATCCAGCTGCATTTTGTTAGATAATATACATACTCCGACATGTATTTTATTTTCACTTGGACCTGTCTGATTTTTTTGGAGTTTTTGCTTTTTTTGAACTATATACAAGGTTCAGCATGTACATCAGGAGTTTTTCCTCTTCAGCCAGTAGACTATCCCTCTTTTGAAGCATTATTGCAACCCACAGCGTCCCGTCTTTAGACGTCGACACTACCAGACTAGGTTGAGATGCAGTACCCTCCCTAGATAGGATAACTAATACTCCAAGCTAAAGGATTCTACCTCCTCACCACCTCATCAATGAAGAGTTACGTGCATTGTTCTTGTCCAAGTTAGGTCACTGTCTATAAGAATTATGAGTGTGCACGAGATATTCTACTTAGACTAATCAAGATGACATGTGAACATAGACATGCGGACTCAAAGAATTAAGTCACTTGACCTGAGAAATCTTAACTCCAGTTCCTATAAGGTTCCTCTGAAATTTGGTGGATTAAGGTCAAATCAAGTCCCTCTTCAACATCTACTCATAACTTTGTTCCGAACCCACTATCTTTTCACCATGCATATGCAAGATATGTAGATGAGATGCAGATGACATGCTATGTAGATGAATGAAATGCAAGATTCGTTTTCTTTTCTTTTCAAATGCAGAGATGATATGCAAGAGTAAATAAGAAGCCTTTTATGTTTATACTTTTTTTTCAAAACTCCGATATACCTCCTATGTTACAACAAATTTTTCAAGTGTTTTAAGAGTATTATACAGATTATACAAGTGTATTTTACAAAAAATTTATCCAATTTTACCCATCCCGTATTTATTGCGTAATATATACAAAAATACGTGAAAGTACGAGCTATGGGTAAAGTGTGTATGCAATATATACACTCAACCCTATATTTAGCGTGTGCTATGTCCTTAGAGCATGGAAAGTGATGAAGACATAGCTCGTGCTTAGCGTAAGAGAGCTAAAGAAGTAAAAAATGTATAGAAGTCATCCTGCCCCCCTATACTTAGGCTCTGGCAGCCTATGTGTACAAGAAGATGAAAAATGGGGCAGACGAGGTCAAGAGGGGAAGTGGATGAATATATATATATATATATATGTATATATATAAGGCGGGCATCGGTCCCCCTATACTTTGTATCAGGTCAACCTAAGTATAGGACGGGAGTGGTATGAGGACTGATGTGATCTGAAAGATGTACAGTGAGTGGACTCAGGTGACTCACCCCCCCTATACTTAGGATCTGGTCATCCTAAGTATATTCGTATATGGAGATACATGAATGTTTTGGTTAATGATTAGAGTCGCGGGAGGGAGGGATAGAATGTACTGGAATGATGGATATATACAAGGGTATCGGTCTGAATCTTTCTAGATGTTGTTGATGGCTAGAGTTTACTGCTACAAGGTCTCATGCGCGGCTTTATATATATCTATTGAATCTGACTCGCCATGAATACAATCTCCTGAACATGGACCAACTATTCATTGGATTTGACGAAGTGTTTCAATAGTTGTCCATTTGCTAGGAATGTCGGTGCGTCATCTGCGAGATCTGAAATCTCAACACATCCACTATCATGCACCGTACGGACAATGAATGGGCCAGTCCACTTGGATTTCAACTTGCCTTGGAAGACTTTTAGCCTTGCATTAAACAACCATACCTCCTGTCTAGGAACAAAGGTCTTTCGTCTGATAAATCTATCGTGCCAACGTTTGACTTTGTCCTTGTACACTACATTGTTGTAGTATGGTCGGTTTCTGACTTCCACAAGCTCATTCAGATCCATTTCTCGTTGTTTATGCCCTAGGTGTGTGTTCCAGTTGACCTACTTGAATGCCCATTCTGATTTGTGCACTAATTTTGCGTTCAACTGTTCGGCTCTAGCTAGCCGGGCAAAGACTTGAATCATGGAGTCCTCTCTGTTTTCCTCCTCGTCAGGGATTTTCTTTAGCATTCTGTCCACTTTTCCTGGGGATGAAACATGGTCTGGGTTAGAGGAAAAATCAAGGAAGGGATTCTTACCGAGGCGATGGTCTTCCTCGGTAAGCTCAGAGGAGAGGAAAGGGTTGGTTTGAGAGTAACCACACTAGGTGTGAGGTATCCAGAACTCAAGAGGGTCATGAGTTCTGTGTGGTCCATGTTGCGCTTGGGCCGGTGAAGATGAGTTTCGTTGGGGGCTCAAAGAGAGATTGGAGAATAAGGAGTCGATATACCCCTAGTCAGTCGTCTTTGATTGGCAAGAAGAATCGGGAGTTCTAATTGAAGATAGGATTTTACTCCTACCTGAAGCAAGCAACTAAATCCAAAACCCTGTATTTTCACACTCAACACGGTGAAGGACCCGAAGCTAAGTCCGATTAGTCTGGTTGATTTTAAGTGTGATTTTTCAAGCAAAATAGCAAGGAGTTACGCGGCCTATAGGGAAGTCGTCTCAGTGCCGGATGCGTCTTCCTTGTTTAACCTGTCGCCTAAGATACCCGTGTCCTTCCTTTCTTCGCTCCAATCCCAAGTTGATGGATTCAAAGACCTACCCCTATCTACCTGCAAGTAGGCGGAGGCTGACAAAGCTTGGAACTTCACCCCGGGGGGTTACTAGCAACTTGTTGCGAAGTACCGCAATTTCGCCCCTATCTACCTGTGAACAGGCGGAGGCTACTTGGTAAAAGTCAGCGAACTGGAATAATTCAACTTGTGATATCCCAATTTCCCAATCCCAATTTCCTTTTACTTATGTTTTGAAACACCAAGAGAGAGAAATCCGAGAAAAGCTGATTTATGATAAATCAATGATGCTTATGCTGAGTGAAGAATACTTACATTGATCCCTTCGCTTTATGCAGGATGCAAAACAGAATTGAAAGCTTTTGTACTACATGCAAATGCAAATGACAAAATCGGCTCCTAGACAAGTAGTTCTATTAGAGAGTGAAGCATAGATTTGATTTGACTAGATCTGCAGTCTAAGTGCGTCTTTTAAGTGATGTGTGGTCGTAAAGAAATTACGAGCACAAGCAAATCCTATAGTGGCTCTATGAGCCACTAGTGCAAGCCTAGTCTAAAAATTCAATCCACACAGCACACGGGGACACATTTTCACTATTTTTACACAAGCGAGAACCCAAACGGGAACCGTTGGAAATAAATAAAAAAATAAAAGAAAAAGGAAAAATTACAATTCCTCACAAATCACTCAAAAATTTCAAAAATACAAGCTTCTCGGAGCGTCTTCGACTCCTCGTGTTCCTCGCACAGAAACAAGTTGAGGTCAGATAGAGGATGACACAAAAATACTCAAAAATTAAATTACAGAAAAATATTCACAAGAAAAACTGGGGGTCATACTACCCGGGGATGGAAAATCAGACACTGAAAAATTAACTACAAGTTAACCTAAGCCGTGCCTCCCCGGCAACAACGCCATTTTAAAGAGCCGCGTACTACCCTTGTTAATTTCGTCAAATTAATGATTAGAATTAATGTCATGTCGTTCGTTGTAGTCAGGTAATATCGATTAATCAAAAACCACTTTTAATTAAAGTTCAATTAATTTCGAGCGGCAAATTTATTTTACTTGGGTAAGCCCAAGGTCGAACTCAGGGAGGCAGATGTCTCCTTAGGTAGATTTTAAGCAAATTTAAGAGGTCAAATTTTCAAAAGGTATTTTTTAGTTTTTCAACAATTTTTATGCAATTAAGAAAAGATAGATGCAAAATTAGGCGAGTTTACAAGTTAAATAAAAAATGTGGTCAAATTAATTCCAAAAATTATGAAACTTGAGCAGAATGTGGAATGTAGTGAAATTAAGATACACTAATTTTTCTGCCACTATATGAATTTACTGTGAATTAAAAATAAATGCAAGTTGATTTTGACTAAATTAATTTTAATAAATACCAAAACACAATATTTTCAGATATAAAAATTGTCGTTTATAGATCTAAGTATGAAGAATCCAGGAAAATTATAAACTTAAAATTCAATATGAATTGGACCTATTAAAAATCAATTAAGGAAATCACAAAATTATTTATTCAGGCATCGGGATGCGTGAAAATGAGTTGATTTTTGGATATAATGTTAACTAAATTATCATTAGTCTAATGTGAATTTTTGGTGATTTTTGGAGCAACAAAGAATTTACTACAGATTAAAAGGAATAAATGGGCAAAAGATAACAAATTTCACCAATAAACTAATAATAAAATCCACTGATGTAAAAAAATAATACAAGTGTTACATTTGAAAGTGGACAAGTTTAGCTACACAATTCAATTTTTAGAACTGAAAAATGATGTCAAATGAATACCTAAACATGCGTGCAAAGATAGGGGCCTAATTGCAATTACAAAAAATAAATTACTAGAATTTAAACATGCTGACAGGGACTTCAATGCAATTACATATAATGAGGGGGACATGTATGCAAAATGCCCACAAAACACGTATGCCTCACGTGGCGCTCCTAGTTGGGACTGGAATGCAATTATCAAATCCTCCAGGGGCCTCGATGCAAATGTTCAGACCACACCTGAGAGACACGTGAGGTCCCAGGCTTGGGTGAAGTCGGAGGCTCAAATGGAGGCTCGGAGGCGCTGCAGGCTCGGAAGTGGCTCGGACTAGCTTCGGGTGCTCCGAGCCTAATGGTCAGGGAGGAGGCTCGGAGGAAGCTACGTTGTGCCTGCTGGACCGCTAGACCAAGTGTAGATCCAATGGCTTCTGATGGTTGATGCGTGGCGCGATACAACCCATTGGATCGAGATAGATCAATGGTATCTGGAGCTCACTAGAGATGAACACGTGGTCGATCGAGGATCATTACATCATGAGGGATCCAATGGCATCAGGAGCTCGAGGAAGAGTCGATGTGGCGTGCAACGGAGCGTGGGATCCTCCTGATCCACCGGCTGCGAGGAGATGGAGACGTGTCTGGCTTGAAACCGTCCGATCAATGGGATCAGACGGCTACTGGGATTCGTGCTCAATGGTCCGCCGCCTCCTGCGGCACAGGTGGCTGCGCTCCGGTGATGCTGCTCTAGCTCCGCCTCCTCCTGCGGTCGTCGATGAAGCTCGCTGAGGACTTCTTAGCAGCCAGGAAGGGTCGTCGAGATGCGGTGGAGCATTCGGGGGTCTCGTCTGAGGTTGGGGCGGTTTAGAGAGCAGCAACGATAAAGGTTGAGGGAGCTCCGATGAGGCGTCAGACCAATCAAAGATAAAGTACCTGCAGGGTTAGCTCCAATATCCGAGGCTTGCAAAGTGATTGTGTGGTCAACGTGATTACGGAGGGAGTCATGGAGTGTCATGAGGATGGTCTAGTGGTGCTGCTCTGCCAAGGTGGCGGAGCTCTCGTCGGCGTGAGGTGTGGTGTGTCGTCTGAGACGATGGATATGGGCGTGAAGATGCCAGCTCCGAGGCGGAGCTCGGAGGATGGTCAGAAGAAGGTGAAGATGTGCGAAGGAGGCGAATAAAATTCGAGAAGAATGAAGAAAAAGGAGAAGAAGATTGGAGGGATGGTGGAGGCATCTACCTAGGTAATGGAGCTCTGGATTGAACTCCGGGTCATCGCTCGAAGGTCGGTAGAGGTTCCTCGTGCAGCTCACCGGGGAAGCTGTGGCACGACGGGGATGGCTGTGGGTCTCGCCGGAGATGAAGCTCGGTCTTCGCTCAACGTCACTTCGAATTGATGTTACCAAAATGAAGGTCGGAGCTAGATGTTTCTCTCTGGAGTGGCGGATAGGGTCGAAGGTCGACAGGGATGGAGTATTTATAGGTGGAAGGTGATGACGTAGGTGACAAAGTGATGGAGATGGTGGAGATCATGGAGCGATGTTGGCGCGATTCATGGTGATCGAGGGGGTCGACGAGGATGAGGGAAGTGTGAGCTGCAAGGTGGAGGTGTTAGAGGCCGGAGAGGGTGGCCGGAGTGGTTCCCAAAATAGGAAGGGGTGGCTCACGTGTAAGGTGGACGACGTGGGATCCGGTCCTTGCGGGAGGTAGAAGACGACGTCTTGACCATTGGATCGAGCGATCCAACGGTCAAGAGAAGGGCGCGATGGGACGGCTGAGATTTAATCAGAGGCGATGAGATCCAGGGAACGGGGCGCACCACGTCGCGGGCGCAGGGTGCGGCGCTAGCGTGCGGTAAGGATGAAGTCTTGAGGTCTTGAATCGAAGGGTCCATGAGACGACACATGGCACACTAGCAGTTAGGCGGAGACGAATGGCTATGATTGAAGGCTGGGCTTTGATCGAACGGTAGAGTTCCAAAGCGAGATGAATGGTCATGATTGAGAGCTTCTGACGAAGATCGGAGGGCTTTTAGCATGACACGTGTCATGCTGAGGGTGTGGCGCTAGCGAAGGGCTGTGATGGAATTGGTTGGTTGATCGTGCGGTGGTGGTGATCTGGATGATGAACGGTGGAGATTAAGAGAGAAGGGCGGCCATCGAAGGTAGAGGAGGAGGGACACGTGGCGGCCTGTGGGAGAGGCGCTCTCAGAATGCCCAGATTGAAGCTGGGCTTGATCGGAGGGTCATGATGCATTGCGAAAATGGAAGGCCCATATTGAGAGAGAGATGAAGAGATCGGACGGCGGAGAATGGAGGGCCCGTGGCGCACAATGGAGCGGGCCGCGTGGCGCAATCAGAGGACACCACGTGGCCTGCTCTGAATGGCTAAAAGAGAAAAGTACATCAGAGAGAGAAGGACGCCGAATTTGGAAAAACTCAAAACATGAAATTTGTAGATCTCGATGAGTTCTACAAGTTTCATGTTGACCAAAGATGGAGATAAGGTCAAATGTGATACAAAAATACAAGGGTACAAATATTCATACATATAGTACACAAAGGGGCCCAAAAATACAAGTTTTGCATACGAGCTCTAATTTAAACGAAACTAGTCTCATTTTAAAGGTCCTTGAATTTGTATTAATTTGAAAGTGAGTATACCTAATTCGGATGTTGTATGAGAGAGAGATATGTATTCTAAGGTCTGGGGTCTCCAACTGGGCTTGGGGTTTTATTGGGTAATTTACAAGCTAGGAATTTTTGGCCTTTTTCTTATATTATTAACTAGTAATATGCACAGTATAAGGAAGGTTTTATTGACATTTGAGGGGGTATAAAATACAGATAATTATGTGAATAATTTACAAGTGAATTTTACAGATGAATTGGCTTCTTATTTAATGCTAAAATATGTAAATTATGGATGCATGTATGAATGGTATTTATGCAAGATAAAGGGAAATTTGCTTCTAAATACTCAGGAATAAGGCTCTATTTTCAACTTTAAGTGTGATGAATTACATATTCAAAAACCCCCTATACTTAAACCTTGCTCGTCCCTAAGCAACTAGATGAAATGCATGAGTGAAATGATTTTGGGTTCCATACCAAGGTCATGAACAAAAGTTGAAAATGGAGCATGACTCAACCTTTGGATTAATTGTATGGCGGAACCTCATGGGGTCCTGAACTTAAGACCTAACATACATCAAGTTCCACAAGTCTTCTATTCAAGACTCCTCAATATTCAGGTTAGAACAAATCCACAGGCACAAATTTCTGATGACTATGATTCTTACTTGTACTGTGTAAGTGTAAAATATCTCTCCACATCAGAAATGGCTCAAAACCAGCCTCCTCTAATAAGGTAACTCTAATTCCCCGGTCCAGTGATTCTTTCCTCGAGGAGTAGGGTATTCCCTTCTAAGTTCAGGTGTGACCAGCTCAGGAGGAGGGGGTAGAGAAAAGAATGGATGGTAGCCAGTGTAGCTACCTATATCGATATGCCTGGCCAGTGTAGCCAAGTCATCCAGCTACATTTTGTTAGCTAATATAAATACTCTGATAGGTATTTTATTTTCACTTGGACCTGTCTGATTTTTTTGGAGTTTCTGCATTTTTTTGAACTATACAAGGTGCAGCATGTACATCAGTAGTTTTTCTTCTTGAGCCAGTAGACTATCCCTCTTTTGAAGCATTATTGCAACCCACAGCTTCCCGTCCTTAGACGTCAACACTACCAGACTAGGTTGAGATACACTACCCTCCCTAGAGGAGGATGGATGTTTCCACCCATGTGCTACTCCAAGCTAAAGGATTCTACCTCCTCACCACCTCATCAATGAAGAGCTACGTGCATTGTTCTTGTACAAGTGAGGTCATTGTGTATAAGAATCATGCGTGTGCACGAGATATTCTACTTAGACTAATCAAGATGACATGTGAACATAGACTTGCGGACTCAAAGAATTAAGTCACTTGACCCGAGAAATCTTAACTCCAGTTCCTATAAGGTTCCTATGAAATTTGGTTGATTAAGGTCAATTCAAGTCCCTCTTCAACATCTACTCATAACTTGGTTCCGAACCCACTAGCTTTTCACCTTGCATATGCAAGATATGTAGATGAGATGCAGATGACATGCTTTGTAGATGAATGAAATGCAAGACTCTTTTTCTTTTCTTTTCAAATGCTGAGATGATATGCAAGAGTAAATAAGAAGCCTTTTATGTTTATACTTTTTTTCCAAAATTCTGGTATACCTCCTATGTTACAACAATTTTTTCAAGTGTTTTAGGAGTGTTATACCGATTATACAAGTGTATTTTACAAAAACATTTCTCCAATTTTCCCCATCCCATATTTATTGCGTCATATATACAAAAATATGTGAAAGTACACGTTATGGGTAAAGTATATATGTAATATATACACGCAACCCTATACTAAGCGTGTGATATGTCCTTAAAGCACGAAAAGTGAGGAAGAAGACATAGCTCGTGCTAAGCGTAAGAGAGCCAAAGAAGTAAAAAATGTATAGAAGTTGTCCTGCCCCCTATACTTAGGCTTTGCTAGCCTAAGTGTAGAAGAAGATCAAAAATAGGGCAGACGAGGTCAAGAGGGGAAGTGGATGAATATATATAAGGCGGTCATCGGTCCCCCCCTACTTAGGCTCAGGTTAGCCTACGTATAGGACAGGAGTGGTATGAGGACCGATGTGATCTGAAGGATGTACAGTGAGCGGACTCAGGTGACTCACCCCCCCCATACTTAGGATCTGGTCATCCTAAGTATACTCATAGATGGAGATACATGAATGTTAGGGTGAATGATTAGAGTCGCAGGAGGGAGGGATAGAATGTACATGAATGATGGATATATACAAGGGTATCAGTCTGAATCTTTCCAGTTGCTGCTGATGGTTAGAGTTTACTGTTGCAAGGTCTCATGCGCGGCTTTATGTGTATCTGTTGAATCTGTCCTGTGGATGAATACAATCTCCTCAACATGGACCAACTATTCATTGGATTCGATGAAATGTTTCGATAGTTGTCCATTTACTAAGAATGTCGGTGTGTCATCTGCAAGATCTGAGATCTCAACACATCCACTATCATGCACCGTACAGACAATGAATGGGCCATTCCACTTGGATTTCAACTTGCCTTGGAAAACTTTCAACCTTGCATTAAACAACCATACCTCCTGTCTAGGAACAAAGGTCTTTCGTTTGATATATCTATCGTGCCAACGCTTGACTTTGTCCTTGTACACTACACTGTTGTCGTATGCTCGGTTTCTGACTTCCATCAGCTCATTCAGATCCATTTCTTGTTGTTTCTACCCTAGGTGTGTGTTCCAGTTGACCTACTTGATTGCCCATTCTGATTTGTGCACTAATTCTGCGTTCAACTGTTTGGCTCTAGCAAGCCGGGCTAAGATTTGAATCATGGGGTCCTCTCTGTTTTCCTCCTCATCGAGGTTTTTCTTTGGCATTCTGTCCTCTTTTCTTGGGGATGAAACATGGTCTGGGTTAGAGGACGAATCAAGTAAGGGATTCTTACCGAGGCAATGGTCTTCCTCGGTAAGCTCAGAGGAGAGAAAAGGGTTGGTTTGAGAGTAACCACCCTGCGTGTGAGGGATCCAGAACTCAAGAGGGTCATGAGTTCTGGGTGGTCGAAGTTGCGCTTGGGCAGGTGAAGATGAGTTTAGTAGGGGGCTCAAAGAGAGATTGGAGAATACAGAGTCGATATCCCCCCGGTCAGTCATCTTGTATTGGCAAGATGAATCGGGAGTTCTAAGTGAAGATAGGATTTTACTCCTACCTGAAGCAAGCAGTTAAATCCAAAACCCTGTATTTTCACACACAACACAGTGAAGGACCCGAAACTAAGTTCGATTAGTCTGGTTGATTTTAAGTGTGATTTTTCAAGCAAAATAGCAAGGAGTTACGTGACCTATAGGGAAGTCGGCTCAGAGCCGGATGTGTCTTCCCTGTTTAACCTGTCGCCTAAGATACATGTGTCCTTCCTTTATTCGCTCCTATCCTAAGTTGATGGATTCAAAGACCTGCCCCTATCTACCTGCAAGTAGGCGGAGGCTGACAAAGCGTGGAACTTCACCCCGGGGGGTTACTAGCAACTTGTCGCGAAGTACCGCAATTTCGCCCCTATCTACCTGTGAACAGGCAAAGGCTACTTGGTACTTGTCAGTGAACCTGAATAATTCAACTTGTGATATTTGCTAGGATCAGTTGGCACATGATATGGAAGGTGGGGATTTGGGTTCTGCCTTAAGGTGTTCACACACACTCAAGTACCCTCACTCGGTCTGAAAACAAGGTCGAGGATTAATCTCCCGCAAGCAGAGTTTCCGATTTTATTGATTTTTTTGGTCAATAATGTTAAGTTATTCTCCCGCAAGCAGAGGATTAATCTCCTGCAAGCAGTCCCGGTTTTAAGTTAAGTTATCACTTATTAAGTCCAATCCACAGAGCACGCCTATCGTCCAGTCCCAATTTCCTTTTACTTAAGTTTTGAAACACCAAGAGAGAGAAATCGAGAAAAGCTGATGAACGATAAATCAATGATGCTTATGATGAGTGAAGAATACTTACATTGATCCCTTCGCTTTATGCAGGATGCAAAACAAAATTGAAAGCTTTTATACTACATGGAAATGCAGAAGACAAAATACGCTCCTAGACAAGCAGTTCTATTACCAAGTGAAGCACATATTTGATTTGACTAGATCTGCGATCTAAGTGCATCTTTTAAGTGATGTGTGGTCGTAAAGAAATTATGAGCACAAGCAAATCCTAGAGTGGCTCGAGGAGCCGCTAGTGCAAGGCTAGTCTAAAAAATCAATCCATACAGCACACGGGGACACATTTTCACTATTTTTACACATGCAAGAACCCAAACAGGAACCGCTGGAAATAATGCAAAAATAAAAAAAAGAAAAAGGAAAAATTACAATTCCTCACAAATCACTCAAAAAGTTCAAAAAATACAAACTTCTCGAAGTGTCTTCGACTCCTCGTGTTCCTTGCACAGAAACAAATTGAGGTCAGATAGAGGATGACACAAAAATACTCAAAAATTAAATGACAGAAAAATATTCACAAGAAAATCGGGGGTCAGACTACCTGGGGATGGAAAATCATACACTCAAAAATTAACTACAAATTAACCTAAGCCGTGCCTCCCCGGCAATGGCGCCATTTTAAAGAGCCACGTACTACCCTTATTAATTCCGTCAAATTAATGATTAGAATTAATGTCGTGTCGTTCGTTGTAGTCAGGTAATATGGACTAATTAAAAACCACTTTTAATTAAAGTTCAATTAAGTTCGAGCGGCAAATTTATTTTACTTGGGCAAGCCCAAGGTCGAACTCAGGGAGGCAGATGTCTCCTTAGGTAGATTTTAAGCAAATTTAAGAGGTCAGATTTTCAGAAGGTATTTTTTTCTTTTTCAACAATTTTTATGCAATTAAGAAAGGACACATGCAAAATTAGGCGAGTTTACAAGTTAAATAAAAAATGTGTTCAAATTAATTCCAAAAACTATGAAACTTGGCCAGACTGTGGAATGTAGTGAAATTAAGCTACACTAATTTCTCTGGATTTTTCTGACACTATATGAATTTACTATGAATTAAAAATGAATGTCAGGTGATTTTGACTAAATTAATTTTAATAAATACCAAAACACAATATTTTTAAATATAGAAATTATCCTAGATAGATCTAAGTATGAAGAATCTAGGAAAACTAATAAACCTAAAATTCTATGTGAATTGGATCTATTAAAAATCAATTGAGGAAATCACAAAATGATTTATTCTAGCATCGGGATGCATGCAAATGAGTTGATTTTTGGGCACAATGTAAACTAGATTATCTAAGTCTAATGTGAATTTTTGGAGCAACAGACAATTTACTACAAATTAAAAGGAATAAATGGGCAAAATATAGCAAATTTCACCAATTGATTAATAATAAAATCCACTGATGTAACAAAAATAAGTCAAGTGTCACATATGAAAGAGTACAAGTTTAGCTACACAATGCAATTTTTAGAACTGAAAAATAATGTCAAATGAATACATAAAAATGCTTGCAAAGACGGGGGCCTAATTGTAATTACAGAAAATAAATTACTGGAATTTAAACATGCTGACAGGGACTTAAATGAAATTACATATAATGAGGGGGACAAGTATGCAAAATGCCCACAAAACACATGCGCCTCACGTGGTGCTCCTGGCAGGGATTGGAATGCAATTATCAAAACCTCCAGGGGCCTCGGTGAAAATGTTCAGACCGCACGTGAGAGACACGTGAGGTCCCAGGCTCGGGTGAAGTCGGAGGCTCGGATAGAGGCTCGGAGGCGCTGCAGGCTCGGAAGTGGCTCAGACTAGCTTCGGGTGCTCTGAGCCTAATGTTCGGGGAGGAGGCTCGGAGGAAGCTACGTGGCGCCTGCTGGACCGCTAGATCAAGTGTAGATCCAATGGCTTCTGATGATTGATGCATGGCACGATACGGCCCGTTGGATTATGTAACATCCGGATCCGAATGAACTGAAGCTCCTGTCAAGAAAAGGATGTTGCAAGCAAGTTTGGATCTCCAAAGTGGAGATATTCAAAGGTACATATCTCTCTCTTCTTTGTTCTCATTCAAGTCAATGTTGAAGTTTCTAATTCAGTTTTTTTTATGTTGCTATCCATCAGGTATTTTATCTATTGTTGTATGTTAGATAAAGCCATAAAATCCTTCCAAACTTAAAGGATCAAAGGTACAATCTTTTCCCCTCTCTTGCTGCTTTCCATGCATGGTCTTTACACATTTTGATAGTAATAGGTTGCTTGAGTGTTGTATATTCTAGATATGTTATAGATTAAGATAGATCAACGGTGTCTGGATCTCGCTGGAGATGAACATGTGGTCGATCGAGGGCCATTGGATCATGAGGGATCCAACGACATCTAGAGCTTGAGGAAGAGTGGACGTGGCGTGTTACGGAGTCTAGGATCCTCCTGATCCGACGGCTACGAGGATATGGAGACGTGTCTGGCTCGGAACCGTCTGATCAAGGGGATTTGACGACTACTGGGCTTCGTGCTCAACGGTCCACCGCCTCCTGCGGTAGAGGTGGCTGTGCTCCGGTGATGCTGCTCTAACTCCGCCTCCTCCTACGGTCGTCGATGAAGCTCGCTGAGGACTTCTAAGCAGCTTGGAAGGGACATCGAGGCACGACGGATCGTCCGTGGGTCTCGGCAGAGGCTTGGGCGGTCTGGAGAGCGGGAACGATGAAGGTAGAGGAAGATCCGATGAGGCGTCCGACCAATCAAAGATAGAGTACCTGCAGGGTTTGCTCGAATAGCCAAAGCAAGCAAAGTGATTGTGGGGTAAACATGAGTGTAGAGGGAGGCCTGGAGTGGCGAGAGGATGGTCCGGTGGTGTTGCTCCGCCAAGGTGGCGGAGCTCTCATCGGCGTGAGGTGTGGTGTGTCATCTGAGAAGATGGATATGGGCGCAAAGATGACAGCTCCGAGGCAGAGCTCGGAGGATGGTCAGAAGAAGGTGAAGATGCGCAAAGGAGGCGAATAAAATTCGAGAAGAACGAAGTAAAAGGAGAAGTAGATCGGAGGGATGGTGGAGGTATCTACTTGGGGAATGGGACCGATAGAGGTTCCTGAGCTCGTGCAGCTCACTGGGGAAGCTACGGCATGACGGGGATGGCTGTGGATCTCGCCGGAGACGAAGCTCGGTCTTCACTCAACGTCACTTCGAATTGTTGTCACCAAAATGAATGTCGGAGCTAGGGGTTTCTCTCTGGAGTGGCGGATAGGGTCGAAGGTCGATGGGGATGGAGTATTTATAGGTGGAAGGTGACGGTGTAGGTGACGAAGTGATGGAGTTGGTGGAGGTCGTGGAGCGATGTGGGCACGATTCATGGTGATCGAGGGGGTCGGTGAGGATGAGGGAAGTGTGGGCTGAAAGGTGGAGGTGTTGGAGGCCGGAGAGGGTGGCCGGAGTGGTTCCCAAAAAAGGAAGGGGGTGGCTCACGCGCAAGGTGGACGACGTGAGGTGCGGGCCCTGTAGGATGTAGAAGACGACGTCTTGACCGTTGAATCGAGAAATCCAACGGTTAGGAGAAGGGCGTGATGGGGCGGCTGAGATTAGATCCGAGGCGATGAGATCCAGGGCGCAGGGCGCACCACGTGGCAGGCGGAGGGTGCGGTGCTAGCGTGCGGTCAGAATGAAGTATTGAGGTCTTGATCGAAGGGTCCATGAGACGACATGTGGCACGCTAGGAGTTAGGCGGAGACGGAGGGCTATGATTGAAGGCTGGGCTTTGATCAAACCGTAGAAATCCAAAGCGAGATGAATGGCTAGGACTGAGAGCTTTTGACCGAGATCGGAGGGCTTTTAGCACAACATGTGTCATGCTGTGGGAGTGGTGCTAGCGAATGGCTTCGATGGAATTTGTGGGTTGATCGTGCGGTGGTGGTGATCTGGATGATGAACTATGGAGATTAAGAGAGAAGGGCGGCCATCGAAAGGTAGAGGAGGAGGGACGTGTGGCGGCCTGTGGGAGAGGCGCTCTCAGACGTCCCAAATTACAGCCGGGCTTGATGGGAGGGTCAACATGCGTTGCGAAAATGGAAGGCCCTGATTGAGAGAGAGATGAAGAGATCGGACGTCGGAGAATGGAGTGTGCGTGGTGTGCAATGGAGAGGGCCACGTGGTGTAATCAGAGGGCACCACGTGGCCTGCTCTGAATGGCTGGGAGAGAAAATAAAATTAGAGAGAGAAGGAGGCCGAATTTGAAGAAACTCAAAACATAAAAGTTGTATATCTCAATGAGATCTACAAGTTTCATGTTGATCAAAGATGGAGATGAGGTAAAATATGATACGAAAATACAAGGGTACAAATATTCATACATATAGTACACAAAGGGGCCCAAAAACCCAAGTTTTGCATACGAGCTCCGATTTAAATGAAATTAGTCTCACATTAAAGGTCTCTGAGTGAGTATTAATTTGAAAGTGAGTAGAACTAATTTGGAGGTTGTATGAGAGAGATATGCACATTCTAAGGTCTGGGGTCTCCAACTGTGCTTGGGATTTTATTGGGTAATTTACAAGCTAGGAATTTTTGGTTTTTTTTCTTATATTATTAACAAGTAATGTGCACAATATAAGGAAGGTTTTATTGAATTTTTAGGGGGTATAAAATACAAATAATTATGTGAATAATTTACAAGTGAATTTTACAGATGAATTGGCTTTTTATTTAATGCTAAAATGCGTGAATTATGGATGCATGTATTAATGCTATATATGCAAGATAAAGGGAAATATGCTGCTAAATACTCGGTAACAAGGCTCTATTTTCAACTTTAAGAGTGATGAATTACAGATTCATCAACTCTTTATACTTAAACCTTAATCGTCCCTGAACAAATGGATGAAATGCAAGAGTGAAATGATTTTGGGTTCCATACCAAGGTCATGAAGAAAAGTTGAAGATGGAGCTTGACTAGACCATTGGATTAATTGTGTGGTGGAACCTCATGGGGACCTAAACATAAGACCTAAGAGACTTCAAGTTCCACATGTCTTCTATTCAAGACTCCTCAATAGTCAGGTCAGAAGAAATCCTCAGATGTAAATTTCTGATTACTATGATTCTTACTTGTACTGTGTAAGTGTAAAATAGCTCTCCACATCAAAAATGGCTAAGAACTAGCCTCCTCTAACAAGGTAACTCTAATTCCTCGGTCCAGTATTTTTTTCCACGAGGAGCGGGGTATTTCCTTCTAAGTTCATGTGCAACCAGCTCAGGAGGAGGGGGTAGAGAAAAGAATGGACGGTAGCCAGTGTAGCTACCTATCCCGGGATGCCTGACCAGTGTAGCCAAGTCATCCAGCTGCATTTTCTTAGCTAATATATATACTCTGACGGGTATTTTATTTTCACTTGGACCTGCCTGGTTTTTTTGGAGTTTTTGCATTTTTTTGAACTATATACATGGTGCAGCATGTACATCAGGAGTTTTTCCTCTTGAGCCAGTATACTATCCCTCTTTTGAAGCATTATTGCAACCGACAGTGTCTCGTCTTTAGAGGTCAACACTACAAGACTAGGTTGAGATGCACTACCCTCCCTAGAGGAGGACAGATGTTTCCACCCGTGTTCTACTCCAAGCAAAAGGATTCTACCTCCTCACCACCTCATAAATGAAGAGCTACATGCATTGTGCTTGTCCAAGTTAGGTCACTATCTATAAAAATTATGCGTGTGCACGAGATATTCTACTTAGACAGACCAAGATGACATGTGAACAAAGAATTGCGGACTCAAAGAATTAAGTCACTTGACCTGAGAAATCTTAACTCCAGTTCCTATAAGGCTCCTCTGGAATTAGGTGGATTAATGTCAAATCAAGTCCCTCTTCAACATCTACTCATAACTTGGTTCCGAACCCACTAGCTTTTCACCTTGCATATGCAAGATATGCAGATGAGATGCAGATGACATGCTATGTAGATGAATGAAATGCAAGACTCTTTTTCTTTTCTTTTCAGATGCAGAGATGATATGCAAGAGTAAATAAGAAGCCTTTTATTTTTATACTTTTTTTTTCAAAACTCTAGTATACCTCCTATGTTACAACAATTTTTTCAAGATTTTTAAGAGTATTATACATATTATACATATGTATACAAAAAAAATCTCCAATTTTACCCGTCCCGTATTTATTGCGTAATATATATAAAAATACGTGAAAGTACGAGCTGTGGGTAAAGTATATATGTAATATATACACGCCCCCCCTTATACTTAGCGTGTGCTATGTCCTTAGAGCACGAAAAGCGAGGAAGAAGACATAGCTCGTGCAAAGCGTAAGAGAGCCAAAGAAGTAAAAAATGTATAGAAGTCATCCTGCCCCCTATACTTAGGCTATGGCATCCTAAGTGTAGAAGAAGATCAAAAATGGGGCGGACGTGGTCAAGAGGGGAAGTGAATGAATATATACAAGGCGGGCATCAGTCCCCCTATACTTTGGCTAAGGTCAGCCTAAGTATAGGACGAGAGTGGTATGAGGACGGATGTGATCTGAAGGATGTACAATGAGCGGACTCAGGTGACTCACCCCCCCCATACTTAGGATCTGGACATCCTAAGTATAGTCGTAGATGGACATACATGAATGTTGGGGTGAATGATTAGAGTTGCGGGAGGGAGGGATAGAATGTACAGGAATGATGGATATATACAAGGGTATTAGTCTGAATCTTTCCAGATGCTGCTGATGGCTAGAGTTTACTGCTGCTAGGTCTCATGCGCGGCTTTATGTGTATCTGCTGAATCTGTCTCGCGCATGAATACAACCTCCTCAACATGGACCAATTGTTCATTGGATTCGACGAAGTGTTTTAATAGTTGTCCATTTACTAGGAATGTCGGTCCGTCATCTGCAAGATCTGAAATCTCAACACATCCACTATCATGCACCGTACGGATTATGAATGGGCCAGTCCACTTGGATTTCAACTTGCCTTGGAAGACTCTCAGCCTTGCGTTAAACAAACAAACCTTCTGTCCAGGAACAAAGGTCTTTCGTTTGATATATCTATCGTGCCAACGCTTGACTTTGTCCTTGTACACTACACTGTTGTCGTATGCTCGGTTCTGACTTCCACCAGTTCATTCAGATTGATTTCTCATTATTTCTGCCCTAGGTATGTGTTCCAGTTGACGTTCTTGATTGCATATTCTGATTTGTGCACTAATTCCGCGTTCAACTGTTCCACTTGAGCTAGCCGGGCTAAGACTTGAATCATGGGGTCCTCTCTATTTTCCTCCTCTTCAGGGTTTTTCTTTGGCATTCTGACCTCTTTTACTGGGGATGAAACATGATCTGGGTTAGAGGACAAATCAAAGAAGGGATTCTTACCGAGGTGATGGTCTTCCTCGGTAAGCTCAGAGGAGAGGAAAGGGTTGGTTTGAGAGTAACTACCCCAGGTGTGAGGGATCCATAACTCAAGAGGGTCATGAGTTCTGGGTGGTTCAAGTTGCGCATGGGCCGATGAAGATGAGTTTCGTGGGGGGCTCATAAGGAGATTGGCGAATAAGGAGTCGATATCCCCCCAGTCAGTCATCTTGGATTAGCAAGAAGAATTTGGAGTTCTAAGTAAATATAGGATTTTACTCCTACCTGAAGCAAACAATGAAATCCAAAACCATGTATTTTCACACTCAACACAGTGAAGGATCCGAAACTGAGTCCGATTAGTCTGGTTGATTTTAAGTATGATTTTTCAAACAAAATAGTAAGGAGTTACGCGACCTATAGGGAAGTCGGCTCAGAGCCAGATGCGTCTTCCCTGTTTATCCTGTCGCCTAAGATACTCGTGTCCTTCCTTTCTTCGCTCCTATACCAAGTTAATGTATTCAAAGTCCTGCCCATATCTACCTGCTAGCAGGCGGAAGCTGACAAGGCTTGGAACTTCACCCCGGGGGTTACTAGCAACTTGACGTGAAGTACTGTAATTTCACCCCTATCTACCTGTGAACAGGAAGAGGCTACTAGGTACTAGTCAGTGAACCTGAATAATTCAACTTGTGATATTTGCTAGGATCAGTTAGCACATGATATGGAAGGCAGCGATTTGGGATCTGTCTTAAGGTGTTCACATACACTCAAGTACACTCACTCAGCCTGAAAATAAGGTCTGGGATTAATCTCCCGCAAGAAGAATTTCCAATTTTATTGATTTTTTTAGTTAATAATGTTAGCAGTCCTGGTTTTAAGTTAAGTTATCACTTATTAAGTCCAATCCACACACCACGTCTATCGTCCAGTCCCAATTTCCTTTTACTTAAGTTTTCAAACACTAAGAGAGAGAAATGAAGAAAAGCCGATGCACGATAAATCAATGATGCTTATGCTGAGTGAAGAATACTTACAGTGATCCCTTCTCTTTATGCAGCCGGCAAAACAGAATTGAAAGCTTTTATACTACATGCAAATGCAGACGACAAAATCCGCTCCTAGACAAGCAGATCTATTAACGAGTGAAGCACATATTTGATTTGACTAGATTTGCGTTCAAAGTGCGTCTTTTATGTGATGTGTGGTCCTAAAGAAATTACGAGCACAAGCAAATTCTATAGTGGCTCGAGGAGCGCTAGTGCAAGCCTAGTCTAAAAATTCAATCCACACAGCATACGGGGACACGTTTTCACTATTTTTACACACGCGAGAACCCAAACGGGAACAACTGGAAATAATGCAAAATAAAAAATAAGAAATAGGAAAAATTACAATTCCTCACAAATCACTCAAAAAGTTAAAAAATACAAGCTCCTCGAAGCGTCTTCGACTCCTCGTGTTCCTCGCACAGAAACAAAATAAGGTCAGATAGAGGATGACACAAAAATACTCAAAAATTAAATGACAGAAAAATATTCACAAGAAAATCGGGGGTCAGACTACCCAGCAAATTAATGACTAGAATTAACTACAAATTAACCTAAGCCGTGCCTACCCGGCAACGGCGCCATTTTGAAGAACCGCGTACTACCCTTGTTAATTCCATCAACTTAATGATTAGAATTATTGTCATGTCGTTCATTGTAGTCATGTAATATGGACTAATCAAAAACCATTTTAATTAAAGTTCAATTAATTTTGAGCGGCAAATTTATTTTACTTGGGCAATTCTAAGGTCGAAGTCAGGGAGGCAGCTGTCTCCTTGGGTAGATTTTAAGCAAATTTAAGAGGTCGGATTTTCGGAAGGTATTTTTTTGGTTTTTCAACAATTTTTATGCAATTAAGAAAAGACATATGCAAAATTAGGCCAATTTACAAGTTAAATTAGAAATGTGGTCAAATTAATTCCAAAAATTATGAAACATCGCCAGAATGTGGAATGCAATGAAATTAAGCTACATTAATTTTTTCGGAGTTTTCTGACACTATATGAATTTACTGTGAATTAAAAATGAATGCAAGGTGATTTTGAATAAATAATTTTAATAAATACCAAAACACAATATTTTCAGATATAAAAATTATCCTAGATAGATCTAAGTGTGAAGAATCCAGTAAAATTATAAACCTAAAATTCTATGTGATTTGTACCTATTAAAAATTAATTAAGGAAATCACAAAAAGATTTATTCAGGACTCGGTGTGTGTACAAGTAGTTGATTTTTGGGCACAATGTAAACTAAATTATCCTTAGTCTAAAGTGAATTTTTGGTGATTTTTGGAGCAATAGAGAATTTAATACAAATTAAAAGGCATAAATGGGCAAAATATAACCAATTTCACCAATTAATTAATAATAAAATCTACTGATGTAATAAAAATAAACAAGGGTCACATATGAATGAGGACTAGTTTAGCTTCACACTGCAATTTTTAGAACTGAAAAATGATGTCAAATGAATACCTAAAATTCGTGCAATGATAGGGGCCTAATTGCAATTACATAAAATAAAATTACTAGAATTTAAACATGCTGACAAGGACTTAAATGCAATTACCTATAATGAGGGGGACATGTGTGCAAAATGCCCACAAAACACGTGCACCTCACGTGGTGCTCCAGACAGGGACTGGAATGCAATTATCAAAACCTCCAGGGGCCTCGGTGCGAAATGTTCAGACCGCACGTGAGAGACACGTGAGGTCCCAAGCTCGGGTGAAGTCGGAGGCTCGGAGGTGCTGTAGGCTCGGAAGTGGCTCGGACTAGCTTCGAGTGCTCCGAGCCTAATGGTCGCGGAGAAGGCTCGAAGGAAGCTACGTGGCGCCTGGTGGACTGCTAGATCAAGTGTACATCCAACGACATCTGATGGCTGATGCGTGACGCGATACAGCCCGTTGGATTAAGATAGATCAACGGTGTTCGTAGATCGCTGGAGATGAACACGTGGTCGATCGAGGGTCGTTAGATCATGAGGGATCCAACAGCATCTGGATCTCGAGGAAGAGTCGATGTGGCATGCTACGAAGAGTGGGATCCTCCCGATCATACGGCTGCGAGGAGATGGAGACGTGTTTGGCTCCGAACCGTCCGATCAAGGGGATCAGACGGATACTGGGCTTCATGCTCAACGTTCCGTCGCCTCCTACGACGGAGGTGGCTGCGCTCTGGTGATGCTGCTCTAGCTCTGCCTCCTCCTCCGGTCATCGATGAAGCTCGCCGAGGAATTCTAAGCAGCTGGGAAGCGTCGTAGAGGCGCTGTAGAGCGTCCGGGGGTCTCGGCTGAGGCTGGGGAGGTTGGGAGAGCGGTAGCGATGAATGTCGAGGGAGCTCTGATGAGGTGTCCGCCCAATCAAAGATAGAGTACCTGCAGGGTTAGCTCGAATAGACGAGGCGTGCAAAGTGATTGTGGGGTGAACGTGAGTGTAGAGGGAGGCCTGGAGTGGCGTGAGGATGGTCCAGTGGTGCTGCTCTGCCAAGGTGGAGGAGCTCTCATCGGTGTAAGGTGTAGTGTGTCGTCTGAGAAGATGGATATCAGTGCGAAGATGCCAGCTCCGAGGCGGAGCTCGGAGGATGGTCAGAAGAAGGTGAAGATGCACGAAGGAGGCGAATTAAATTCAAGAAGAATGAAGAAAAAGGAGAAGAAGATCGGAGGGATGGTGGAGGTATAGACCTGGGGAATGGAGCTCGTGATCGAACTCTGGGTCGTCGCTCACTGGCCGGTAGAGGTTCCTGAGCTCGTTTAGCTCACTGGGGAAGCTGCGGCACGGCGGGGATGGCTGTGGATCTCGGCGGAGATGAAGCTCGGTCTTCGCTCAACGTCACTTTGAATTGTTGTCACCAAAATGAAGCTCGGAGCTAGGGGTTTCTCTCTGGAGTGACAGATAGGGTCGAAGGTCGACGGGGATGGAGTATTTATAGGTGGAAGGTAACCGCATAAGTGACGAAGTGATGGAGTTGGTGGAGGTCGTGGAGCGATGTCGGAACGATTCATGATGATCGAGGGGGTCGGCGAGGATGAGGGGAGTGTGGTCTGCAAGGTGGAGGTGTTGGAGGCCGGAGAGGGTGGCCAGGGTGGCAAGAGTGGTTCCCAAAATAGGAAGGGGGCGGCTCGCGCGCAAGGCGGACGTCGTGGGGTGCGGGACTTGCGGGAGATAGAAGATGACGTTTTGACTGTTGGATCGAGCGATCCAACGGTCTTGAGAAGGGCACGATGGGGCGGCTGAGATTAGATCAGAGACGACGAGATTCAGGGCGCAGGGCGCATCACATGGCGGGCGGAGGGTGCGGCGCTAACGTGTGGTCAGGATGAAGTCTTGAGGCATTGATCGAAGGGTCCATGTGACGACACGTGGTGCACTTGGAGTTAGGCGGAAACAGAGGGCTATGATTGAAGGCTGGGCTTTAATAGAATGGTAGAGATCCATAGCGAGATGAATGGCCAGGAATTAGTGCTTCTGATGATGATCGGAGGGCTTTTAACATGACACGTGTCGTACTGAGGGTGTGGCACTAGAGAACGACTGTTATTTAATTGGTGGGTTGATCGTGTGGAGGTGGTGATCTGGATGATGAACGGTGGAGATTAAGAGAGAAGGGCGGCCATCGAACGGTAGAGGAGGAGGGATGCGTGGCGGCCTGTGGGAGAGGCACTCTCAGACGGCCCATATTTAAGCTGGGCTTGATCGAAGGGCCAAGATGCATTGCAAAAATAGAAGGCCTAGTTTGAGAGAGAGATGAAGAGATCAGACGGTGGAGAATGGAGGGCGCGTGGCACACAATGGAGCGGGCCGCGGTGCGCAATCAGAGGGCACCACATGGCCTGCTCTGAATGGCTGACAGAGAAAATGAAATTAAAGAGAGAAGGAGGCTGAATTTGGAAATACTCAAAAAATAAAAGTTGTAGATCTCAATGAGATCTACAAGTTTCATGTTGACCAAAGACGAAGATGAGGTCAAATATGATACAAAAGTACAAGGGTACAAATGTTCATAAATATAGTACACAAAGGGGCCCAAAACCCATGTTTTGCATACGAGCTCCGAATTAAATGAAATTAGTCTCATTTTAAAGGTCTCTGAATGTGTATTAATTTGAAAGTGTGTAGACCTAATTCGTAGGTAGTATGAGAGAGATATGTTCATTCTAAGGTCTGGGGTCTCCAACTGGGCTTGGGGTTTTATTGGGTAGTTTACAAGTTAGGAATTTTTGGCCTTTTTCCTTTTATTATTAACTAGTAATATGCACAGTATAAGGATGTTTTATTGAATTTTGAGGGGGTATAAAATACAGATAATTATGTGAATAATTTACAAGTAAATTTTACATATGAATTGGCTTATTATTTAATGCTAAAATGTGTGAATTATGGATGCATGTATGAATGATATTTATGCAAGATAAAGGGAAATATGCTGCTAAATACTCGGGAACAAGGCTTTATTTTCAACTTTAAGAGTGATGAATTACAAATTCATCACTAGCCTTTAACATTCAGTGTAATGTTTCTCAAATGTTGCATCATCCTTAAAAAGTGTCAACCACCAGAGGCCACACTACATTACTTTCGGTACCATTCTCTCTCCAGAGTGGTGTCCACCAGATTTTCGAGTGAATGACAATGCTTGATTACACTATGATGTTCCTATTGAGGGATACACCTGCGCCAAATACAATATGCTCCTTCCATGAATAAGAGTGGATCTTCCCATTGATAGAAATGGATAGTGGACAAGAACTTGTCCTTCTTGATTTGTGTCCAATCTCATGGAACTACACTGGAAACGAGGTAGTTTACAATGTCAACATACAAAGGGAGTGAATCCACAACTAGAATTGAATCATCAAGAAAGGTGTTTGTGATGGGTATACTGCTCGTAGGAGGCTCTTGACTTTCAAATTTGAAGAGATGATCTGCTACCACATTCTGAACTCCAAGTTTTTCCTTGATTTCCAATTCGAATTCCTGGAGGAGAAGGAACTATCTAATCAGTTTTGGCTTCACATCCTTCTTCTCCTTCAAGTACCCGATAGCATAGTGGTCGGTAAAAAATGTGACTTTTGATCCAAACATATAGGAACTGAACATCTCTAAGGAGAAAACCATGACCAACAGCTCTTTTTTTGTAACAGTGTAATTTCTTTGAGCTTCATCTAATGTCTTGTTGGCGTAGTGAATGGCATAGGGTGCCTTTTCTTTCCTCTATCCTACATTTCCCAATTACAAAATTCGACGCATCAGTTATAATCTAAAATGGTAGTGTCCAGTCGGGAGGCTGCAGGGCCGGAGCTTGATTGACTAGTTGCTTCAACTAATTGAACGAAAACATGCTGATCAACATTAAACTTAGTCTCCATGCAAAGTAATTCTGTAAGAGGTCAGGCGATGCAGCTGAAATACTTGATAAAGCATTTGTAGAATCCCACAAGCCCTTGGAATGTCCTCACTTATCTGATAGTCTGAGGTGGTTGAAGATTACTAATGATATCCACCTCTGTTGGGTGAACTTCCAAGCCACGCTTAGAAATGACATGGCCCAACGCAATTCTTTCAGTGACCATGAAGTGGCTCTTTTTTCATGAGAGCACAAGACTGACTTAGCGGCACTTCTGAATTACACGGTCTAGGGGCTGAAGACACGCATCGAATTTATCACCATAGACCGAGAAGTCATTATAAACACCTTTAGAAAACTGCTAACCATATCGGCGAAGACGGTAAGCATTCACCTCTAGAATTTGGTAGGGGCATTGCACAATCCAAAGGGCATTCTTCGAAAAGCATAGGTGTCGAACGGGCAAGTTCTTAGTCCTCAGGGGCGATTGCCACATGGTTGTGCCCATAGTATCCATCCAAAAAGTAGAATAACTCCTTCCTGGCTAGTCTTTCCAACACTTGGCCAATGAACGACAAGGGGAAGTGGTCCTTCTTTGTCGTGGAATTCTGATAACGATAATCAACACATACACGCCAGGATGTAGGTACCCGGGTTGATATCTCCTCTCCTTTGTCATTTGTAACCACGGTGAGCCCAGATTTCTTTGGAACTACATGTAGAGGGCTCACCCATTTTCAATAGGAGATGGGATAAATGAAGCCTGTGTCACACCATTTTCTGATTTCATTCATGAAGACGACATGCAAATTTGGGTTCAGTCTCCTTTAAAATTCTCGAGACAGCTTGGCATCTTCTTCTAGATAAATATGATGTGAACATAGGGCGAGATTTATCTCGCGGAGACGAGAAACATGCCAACCAAATGTCTTGTGGTTTTTCTCTAGAACGTCGAGAAGTCGAGATCCTTGATCTGGGGTCAGCCTGATGATGATGGTGATTGGATAAATCTTCTCTTCACCCGTAAGGAAGGCATACTTCAAGCTGGCAAGAAGTGGCTTTAATTCAGGTTTTGATCTGACCTGCTTCTGGTCACTTCAGAAACTGTGCTAGTAGGTAGATGATTTGCCATGACTTTAGAGGTACTACTCACCTCAGTGGCTTCTTGTTCAACTGACAATGTTACGAACAGATCTTCAATGCATTCATCATGTACGAATTGGTATGAATCTTCTAGATCAAAGAGACGCATCGGCAAATTTGGTTCTGTCTCCCAAGTGATAGCGGAGCTAATGTCGATTGTGCTTTCATAATCCTCCTCCGGAGAGAGGATTTCCAGGGTCCATGTGTCATTCATGGAGAGTTCTGAATCTCTGATTCCTGAAATAATATTACGGTCTACTTCAGGCATCATTGCATGACCTTCATCAGAGATTCCTTTCGGCCGCCTTACCATGTCTGTGATAACTCTATGATTGCTCAAGCTGAACATCATATTCCCACACCCATAGTCAACTACAACCTCTATAGTGTGCAAGAATGGCCATCCAAGAATAATTGAGGTTTGGAGTAATGGTGCAGGAGAGTCCATATCAAGGACTACAAAGTCAACTGGAAACTACATATACTGCACCTTTATGACGACATCTTCCAATAGTCCTTTGGGTTTTTTCATAGATCGATAAGCGAACAGAATGATCATGCATGTCTGCTTTAATGGGCCCAACCCAAATTCTTGCAATAATGATGAGGGAAAGAGGTTGATGGAAGAGCCACTATTAAGCAGTATTCGCTCGAAGACATGGTCAAAAATTTTGCATCTGATCAAAGGTACTCTTTTATCTTGCATCTTCGGAGGGAGTTTGCTGATGGCTGCAACTTTAACCATGGTAAGGACATGTTTCTCATCTTGCTGGCATATGTTGTTGTAATTTGACCAATGCTTGTTTGTACGTGCTTCCTTCAAGCCCTTCTTCACAACGGGCATATATTCCATGTCTTTTATTAATGATAACTCAGTCGTTAAATTTGTATGAATATCCACAACTCCAGGATCAGAAAATGCACTTTTTTCTGTTTGTAGTTTTTTTTGGATTTTTATTACATCAGGAAAAGGAATATTTACAAAACTGAATTCAAAAGCATTATATTTATTTACAATAGAATTCTTGTCCACTCTATTTTGTACATCTGATCTACAAAAAGGTGTACAGCATAGAGATGATAGTTTACTAGTGGTGGACATGCAAAAAATGTGGTCTTCGCTCCGTCGGTTGTCTCTAGATCGGTTGCTGGTGCTGGTTCCTCCATGGTTAGCATGCCATCACTTCAACCATTGTCTTCTTTTTGTTCTTTTTTGCTTTTTCTAATTTTTTCTTTTTTTGTGAAATTGCTAAGGTGGATGTGTAGACACACACACACGTAAAGATCATATTCAGAATGATGAAATCAGAAAGAAAGTTGGTGTAGCTCCGATCGAGGATAAGATGCGAGAAAACCGCTTAAGATGGTTTGGTCATTTGCAAAGAAGATCAGTGGATGCACCAGTTAGGAGTTGCAAGTTTTGGGATGTTGAGCCGGCTAAGAGAGGGCGAGGATGGCCCAAGAAGTCTTGGAAAGAGACTATACGAAGGGATCTTTGTTGATTGGATATAAGCCCAAGATTGACCCAAGATTGATCTGAATGGAGGCAAAGAATCCATGTAGCCAACCCTACTTAATTGTGGGAAAAGGTTTTGTTGTTGTTGTTGTGTTGATGGAGGTGGTGGTGATTGGAAGATGGCATGGTTCCTCCTTCTTCTTCCTCACCCGAACCTGAAGCTAGCACGGTTGATGCAAAAGATGACGATTCACCTATCGAAGCTTTATTCTTCCCTTTTATTGCGATAGATGGAGGCGAGTTCTTACCACTCCTGAGAGTGATAATGCTACACAAAGTAAAATTACAAGCATCTGACTCTACATGCACATATAGGACATCACATTCTACCTTCTCTTTCCTCTTGAAATTATTGGAATTTGTTTCGACCTGGGTCAGGATAGGAGTTTTGGTGGCTGTCTGGTCATCTAGCTTCTTGGTCATCAATGTTAGGACCTTTATGAGTTGGGCCAAGCAATCAAGGTTAGGGTTCACTGGAACCACCACAAAAGATTCAACATGTTGACCATGTTGTGGCTGCTGGTGGGGAGGCTCAAGCTGAGACTGCTGGTAATGTTGTGGAGGTGGAGGAAGTTGATATTGATGGTATGGAGGAGGAGGGTATTGTTTATTAGGTGCAGTCGCGTACTGGTGGTACTGTGGGCGTGGACGGCACTGCGAATGTGGGTTTTGTTGTTATTATATCCAATTGTTGTGATATTCAGGAAACTGGTGATGTTGGTATTGAGGCTGAGGTTGGGACTGTGTGAAGCGACCACCATAATGTTGGTGGTAAGGTTGGTTGGGTAGTGGCTAGCCCTAGTTTTGTCTAGTGGGACGGACCAGCTGTGCATCGTTGCTCTAGACAACATTTACTTCTTGTACAAGGGGTAGTGGTGGGAATGTTCGATCAAAATGTGGAAGGAAGTATGACTTGTAGACCACCATCTGTTGTTGTGGAAGGGCCAACTCGGGGGCCTGCACGTAGTATACATGCTGGATCGCCAGTTGTTGCAGACTCGACTGAGGCTGATATGGCAATAATGGTTCATCTTTCTTCTCACCAGGAGTTTCTGATGATGGTGTCGCCCACTAACATGAATGGATGGTGCTCACTAGCAGCTCAAACTGCTTGGTGATTTGGTCCAGCTTATCCAAATTCTCCGTCCTCCGTTCGATCACAATGAGCTTTTCAAAATCATGTGACAGCTTCTCAATAATGTCAACCTTAGAAAGATGGCACCCAATATATAATAAGGTTGGAGCTCTCATCTTTCTCTGCCTCTGGGGATGCTGCCATGTGAACTGCTTGTGGAGGACCTGATGTTGTCTGTAATAAGCCTGTGATGAAGAGAGAGCAGCCTCTCCCTTGACCATTTCTTCAAAAATATGCCATACCACATCTTCGTCCTTGTTAAAGTGGGATCCTTCACAAGCACCATCAACTAATCTTTGTCTTTCTATATTCATGCCCTTGAAGAAGTGTTTGACCAAATTGGTCCTTAGTATAGCATGGTGCGGGCACTTCGCCTGCAGCTCAGTGAATCGCTCACACGCTTCATGAATTAACTCATGAGTAGATTGAGTGAAGTTGTTGATCCTGGCTCACATCTGGTTAAATCGTTCAAAAGGGTAATAATTGTAAAGGAATGTAGATTTGATATCCTCCCAGGTCGTCATGACCTTTCCCAAATCATTAACCCAGTACAGGACCTTATCTTGCATGATGAAGGGTATGCAATCATCTTGATTACACTTAACGAAATGTTAGGGTGGTGGGTGGTTCTGCAGATGTGAGAGAATTGCTGCATATGAATGTAGGGCTCCTCATTGGTGTTCCCATGAAATGATGGTAGGAGCACAAGGAACTGGGGCTTGATCTCAAAGTGAGCATGAACCACGGGGATGTGAATCCACTCGGTCATCTGGCTGACTCCAGGTTATATGTTTCTTTTGACGTCGGCTTTGGGTCTCTTGTTCCCTGGTTCCTCTTCTTCTGGTTCATCACAAGGTCCACCTCCTCCTCCTACGGGTCTGTTCCTCATGTCATTCAATATGTCTTGAAAGCCAATCTACACAAGAGCATGTTCTGTTATTTTCTACTGGATTGTCTGGATGGAGGCCAACAATTAAGCATTTGCTTGATTCTGGTCGGGCACCTAGCCTTGCTCTTACTGGGACGGCTGCTTCCCCTTGCCCTTTCCAGGGAGAGCCATTTCTCGATCTGAATAAGATGAGATGAACTCTGTATTAGGATCTAAGACTAGGAATGGCTTCTATCGGCAATGTAAGAGAATCTAAATCAGACCACTTGAATATTAATATAAGCTGACTTGATGAATATGAGATTATGGTCAATCATAGATGGTCGTGAGTGGAGAAAAATATGTAGACTGAAATCGATCTCCATTTCCAACAAGCAGTAATGGGACAAGAGTGGTCCCGGTTTATTTAGGAGAGTGGAAAGAAAATGGGGAGTCTAGAGAACGGTTCGCAAGGTCTGAACCGGGTTCTCAGGAATCGCCTCAAATTACAGACGATGTCAAGTCCATGGAATCGGTGTGGGTGTCGGTGGAGTACTGACTAAAACATACATTGATTAACATCATGAAGCAAGTGAAGATCGACGGAGAATGAAGGATGAGGTGGTCAATGAGGAACAAAATGGATTGTAAAATAGTAGAAAGGCTCGAAACGAGCTGGGGGTCAAAGAGAAGACACACATGACAAAATTTGCATAGGTGTGTGGGACTTGATCTTTGAACCTTAATCTATATCCATACAAACACAAAACAAAATTGGGTTCACCAACTCAACACAATGTGAAGCCGCAAAGGATTGGCTACTTTTATCTTTTCATTTTTAGAGTTGTCATTTCAAGCATATCTTATAACGAATCCTTAACACGCTAACCCTATAGGAGCAAGAGTACTTCCAGAAAAGTATCTCGTACATGTCCTCCTCCTTTGTAACCAATAGTCTGCACTTTTTAAGGTCCTTGTAACCCTTCCTAGATCCCTACTCAGCGAAAGAAATAGAGGGAGGAAGCCGATAGGCAAAACCACAATTTCGAACCTCGCTTGCAACGGAATCACCCGTGAGCGTGCAAGGACCTACCTAGACACAAACCAATGAGACAGACGTACCCGTGAGGGCATGGCCTAAGCTTCGTACTTCAGACCAAGTCGATGTTGCACAAAAGGTGGAAACACCATCGATGATAGAACCCTACTCGGTCGTGTACGATAGAAGCGCCACTACATCGAAAATCCAGGCGATACACGAGGAAAGTTACAGACTGGTTTTTTGGGTCTAATCCTTAACGGCTCATGCCTCACTCACGGGAGGGGTTTTGGCCCCCTCCTAAGGTACCTAAAAACAATCAGGGCTTATGAACCCAAGGAAATGAAGTCCATTACAGATTTTAATTAAGGTCAAAGTTTATTAGCGGACCCCTTGTTTTAGATTTTTTTTAGTTTATACTTTTTTGGATATTTTGTTTACATGCACCTAACGATTTTGTAGATTCTCATTTAAGCTCAGGTGCTTAAAATTACAGGGAGATAGCGAAAAGGTTGCGCAAGTCCATTCGATGATGGAAATCTCATCATTGAATTTATCATGCATGTAGACTTAGAGGATTTATAGTGCTTCCCATTTCTCTTCATGTGGTATGCAAAACAGATTTTTTAAACCTATCTATATAGAGGTGTGCAAAGCGACAAAATAACCCTAAACAATAAATGTTATTAGGCATGAAGAACCATGTGTTTATTATTTAGAAATGAGACCAAAAGTCTGGTCTTCGATCACACTCGGTGCCCTTCACAACGGGTCCTACCGGCATTGTATGCGATTTCTCTTGGCACCTGAACTCAAGTTCAAATAATTAATGATTATTAATTTGACTAGATCCAATCGTAAGATACTATAGGCACATAATTCTTACTAAGGTTTGGACCTAATTACCGAGTCAAGCAACCTAAAATCTATGGGCTCCATGCACACAAAACAAATAAAAAAAGGGTGGAAAATTCAAAACATCGAGAAACGAAATAAAAGAAGGCGGTGAAAACACGAGAAAATATTGACGATGCCTCCAGGTGAACAATTACCCGGGCAATGGACCTTAAGAGTAATGTCCAAGTCCTTAATTATTACAAATTAATAATGAATGAATCTCTCTTTCTCACCAAAATAAAAAGAAAAATCTATGCAAATTGTTCTCCTTGCTATGTGTGTTGCCTCTTCAACTGGTCACACAGATGAAGGATCAGTCTCCACCTTACTTGGTTGCATCTGCCTCCTAAAAGGTCGTCCTCGCGTAGTGGTCCCTCGCAACAAATTGCAAGTTTTTAGTTTCTTTTTAATTTTTGAAAATAAAATAATTAATATATAATATAATATATAATAATATACGGTATATAGTACATATATATGCATAGTTATATATAGTATATAATAAATAAATATAGGTAAAAATACTTTCAAAGCATAAGATATATATATATATATATATATATATATTGCTAATGTTTTTGTGAGTTTTCTGAAATTTGTGCATAATTTTATGTATTTTTTAAATAAAAGTACCCCAAATCATGGAATAAATAATGTACAGAATTTAATTGAAGATTAAAAATAGCAAATTATGTCTAAATATTTTAAATAAATTTTAATAGATAGATAATAATATAAAGAAAATTTAGCAACAAAATAAATATTTTGAGATTTTTGGTTATTTTAAATAATTTAATGGAATTTGTAACTTTTTAAATTTTTATGCTTTTTCTTTTTATTTTTAAGGATTTTTGGTCTGGAGATATAATATACTAAAATAAACAACATATAAATTTATTATATTTTTTCCAAAACATTTTTCTATTTTGGATTTTCTAAGTTGGATACGGACAAAAACATGCTCATTTGGTTTTTAATAAATAGATAAAATGCCCAAATGCCAAATAAAAATGGAGCATGAAAATACATGCTAGCAGACATCTAACCCTATTTTTACATAATTTTGGAGCATGTTTGTTATTTTTAATAAATGAAATTCTAGCATTAAAAATACATTAAATAGAAGGGCATATTTGCAAATTAAGTTAATGTCTGGGGCATGTTGGTAATTTTCCTAGAAATATACAACGTGTATTTAAATTTATTGGTAAATGCAAATACATAAATATGTAAGGGTATACATGCAATTTACCCAGCTCATGTAAGATGACACGTAAGTTGAGCTTGAGTGGACTAAAATGCAATATCCAATGAATCCATGGGTCTCTATGCAAAATGTCCTATTTATTTATGCTACACAATTTATTTACAAGACTAATAAATAAATACAAAAAGGTAGGGGGAAAGATATGTAATTTGCCCCCAATGGTGCATGGGTGAACAACTATGATCTTTTCACTTAAGCATGTGTCGTCATTTGGACGGCTGATACATCTTTGCATCTGACGTCTGAGATTAGATCTCTGGAGGAGATCCAATGGTCAAGGCTCTGAAGATAAAACGGTTGATGATGGATCTCAGACGTGCCCTGCATCGGAAGACTACTGGTGCTTCGGAAGAATAGGAAGAAGGTGCCCTTCCCTGAGCTTTGATCGATGATTCCTACCGCCACTAGCGGTTTTCTTCAATGGTCTTGGGCTTTGCACCTCCGGGAGACTCTTATGCAGCGACTAAGGTGCTCAAGAGGATCTAGGACCCATCAATGGGGTCCTAGCACCTCGTGGAAGTTGGAGCACTAGAACATCTCCTGCTGGCTTGAAATCAACCCGAAAAGGGCCCTTGGAAGCTTGGACCTGCACAGAAACATTGCTGAGCTCGAGGTGATTTGCCTCGACCCATTTTGAAGCTGGAAAGCATGATCGATGAGGTGGACAGAGAGGCTCCGGTGAAAGGTGGAGGTTTAGCCTTGATTCGCCCACAAGCGAGGATAGGGGGTCCAGGTGAGTTGACCACGTAAAGAACATATCGAGAAGCGAAATGGAATAAATGATAGAGGTTGATAAAGACGAAAGCATGGCGCACTGACTGGAGCCCTAGTGGCTCTAGCGAACGAAAGATCAATAGTTACACCACCCTATCGAATCAAATGCGAAACTAAAGACGTAATTAAAAACATGGAATGAAAGAACTACCTTGTAATGTAAAAATGTGCAGCTCTTATACTTGCTGGTGGGCATGGAGCAGGATGATCGGAGAACCACCATGGATCTGCTCCTCTCCTCGCTCTACCGTCTCTGAGCACAAGGGAAGGTGCAGCTGTCACTGGCTTTCAACATACACACGCGGGACACGAGAAAAAGCTCCAAGAGGGATCAAGAGGAGAAGAAGAAGAGGAGATGCTTATTTATAGACATAATGGGGGCCCTTATTTACCAGTTATTTAGGATGAGTCGAAGATATGAATAGAGGTTTAGAGGGTATGGCGTAGATTAGGGATGATCAGAGAAAAGTTTGGTGAAAAATCAACTCAGATCTGAGTGATTAGGCCTGGGAAAAAGGGGAGAAGACATGTGTCTTCTTATATGATGGGGGTAGGTGACCTTGGTCGAAGAGTTAACCCAGGTCAACTAGGGTTTGATTCTGGTTGGTCAACATGGACCAACCAAAAAATTCGATAATTATTGGTAAAATCAATATTAAATAACTAATGAATTAATTAATTTTAGAGTATAAAATGAAAAATGTTTTTTTCTTTAGTATTTAATTATTGTCTTTTATTTATTTTTATGATGTTATTTATTACAAGTTGTTTTTTACAATTATACTTAGAAGTATATTTACCTATATCTTGTATACTTTAATCTTTTTACTTTTGTATTTTTGATTTTATTATTTTACTCTCATATTTTATATATTTATAGCTTATTTTTATACACAAATATGTTTTTATTTTATTTTTCTGATGTATTATATACACCTAAATAAGCAGGGTGTATATAATATAGGTATAAGTATAGGCATTTCATCTATGTGTTTATATTGGCTATTTTATTTTTGTGTTTTTTATGGTTTTATTCTATTCTAAATATGTACCTATATTATAAATAATTTTTATAAAAATACAAAAATACAAAATTGTAAAAATGATAAAGAATAAATAAAATCAATTTTTTATTCATGTATACTCTATATAATAAGGGTCCAAAACCAAACGTTTGCACCTTAACTCCAAATCTAATGAAACACCTTCATTAATTTATTTATTAAAAGTTATATACAATTAAAAGTGATTTTGATACATTTTGAGTTTTTATTTAGGAGATATAGGCCTGGGAAGTTTGTGTTTTGGCTTTTTATGTTGAGTAAAAAATGTACGTTGTATATTATTTTTTTACCAACTCAGTTTTTGTATTTTTCTTTGTATTATTCTTTACAACTTTTATGCATAAAGTTTCTTGGTTTGATGAATAAATAATCAAGAATTAATTGGGTCCCAAAAATGAATTATAGATGAATAAAAGAATGGGAGTTTTACTCTATATTTGGCCCTTATCTCCACCTACTTTATTCTTTGTCAACCAATTCAATTCTTGACTTGGTCGTGGGGGTTTTAGGATCAGAAAATACCTTTGGTATTTTATTCTTTTTCTTTTCTTTTCTTTATTCAAAAATTTTAGCATTAAAAATAGTATCTTATATACAATTGCTAGGATAAATAATAAATGGTAATGTGCATTAGCTAGAGTTTTTGATGCCAAAATGATAGAATAAAGGTGATGAAATGGGGATTCATCAGTTAAAAACCTTTTGTGTCAAAGATTTGGACAGTGGATCAACAACATTGTCGGCATAGGCCACCTTGGCGATGACAATGTAACAATGCTTTTGAATCTCTCGAATGATGTGGTATTTCCTTTCCACGTGCTTGCTTTTTCGATGCCATATAGGTTCCTTCGTCTGAGTTATTGTTATCGTGTTATCATGAAATAGATAGATGGGAGTATTAGAGGAAACTATGCCAAGTTCCAGTATGAACCAGTGCAACCACACTACTTCCTTTGCAGCATCCGATGCAGTAATGTGTTCGACTTCAGTGTTGAATCAGCTGCGGTGTCCTGCTTCTAACTTCTCCAGCCCACGACACCACCATTCAACAAGAACACAAACCCTGATGTTGACTTACGGTCATCAACATCATTCGAGAATTCTGAATTTGTGTATTCTAAGACTTGGAGATCGTCATCTACATAAACCAAGATGTAATCTTACGCCCATCTTAGATACTTAAAGATGTTCTTCACTACATTCCGTTGTTATTCTCCATAAAAGGATTAGTAACGGCTTATCACTCCCACTGCATGGAAGATATCTAACCTCGTGCACACGATGATGTCCATTAGTCTTCCCACAGCTGATGCGTACGAGCATCTTGCCATGGCTTTCTTATCCTCAACACTTTGAGGAGACATCCCATTAGACAATTGGAAACCATGTATTAGTGGAAGGAAGTTTCCCTTGGAAATGGAAACGTTCCAAGATCTTCTAAATGTACCCGTGTTGTGGCAATCCCAGGATTCGATTTTCTCTATTTCTGAATAGCTTCAGACCCGAGATATAAGAGCTTCTCCAAGATCTTTCATCTCGAAGGTACGGGACAATCAAATCTTAACACTAGTCATCATCCCTATATCATTCTCAATGATAAGGATGTCATCTACGTAAAGCACGATAAACACAATGGTGCTCCCACTAAGCTTCTTGTATATACAGGTGGATACCATGTATTAAACAAAGGAAGCATTTCTTGGAATTCTCCATATGGAAATGTTCCATGATCTTCTAAATGTAACCATATTGTGGCAATCCCAGGATCCTATTTTTTCTATTTCTGAATAGCTTTAGACCTAAGATATAAGAGGCTTCTCCAAGATCTTTCATCTCGAAGGTATGGGACAACCAAATATTAACACTAATCATCATCCCTATATCATTCTCAATGATAAGGATGTCATCTACGTAAAGCACGATAAATACAATGGCGCTCCCACTAAGCTTCTTGTATATACAAGGTTCATTAGGATTCTAAACAAAATCATAACTCTTTATGGTTTCCTCAAATCTGATGTTCTAGCTGCGTAAAGCTTTCTTGAGCCCATAGATGGATTTCTTCAGTTTGCATACTTTGCCTTCCTCAATTATGAAGCCCTAGGGATGCTCCATATAGATATCCTCCTCGAGGTATCCATTGAGAAAGGTCATCTTAACGTCCATATGTCATATGTCGTAGTCATGATATGCAGCTATAGCTAGCTGTGCCCTGATGGACTTAAGCATAGCCACAGGAGAGAATGTCTCATCATAGTCGATGCCTTCTCTTTGTATGTAGCCCTTGGCTACGAGCCATGCTTTGAATGTCTCTACCTTCCTGTTAAGACCCCTCTTTCTCTTGAAGATCCATTTATACCCAATGGATTTTACCCCTCTAGGTGGATCTTCTAGGCTCCATACACCATTCTTGAGCATAGAGTCTATTTAAGACTTCATCGCTAGCATCCATCTATCCATGTTATGATCCGCAAGTGCTTCATCAAATGAAGATGGATCATAGTCAGTTTCACCTGACACATGGAATCTGTATCTTTCAGATGGTGCAACCATCCTCAAACTCTTTTGAAGAGGTACGGATATTTCATCTTCATTTACATATTCAATTTCTAATTCAGGAAGCTCAGTATCCTTAGGGGATTCAATGAGTTCTTTTACTTCATTTTTGTCTTGACTCTTAAGGATGTTATCCTCTAGAAATTTACATCTCTAGAAATGAAGACCTTCGGAGTATCATGGTTATAAAGTTAGTATCCAATACTATCCTTTACATACCCAATGAAGTAGCTCCCTCGAGTGTGAGATTCTAGCTTACTTTCATCCACGTTCTTTGCGTGGACCAAGAATCTCCAAATCCTCAAGTGTCTAACACTGGGTTTGGTACCATACCAATGCTCGTGAGGAGGTTTGGGTACATATTTCATGGGAGTCTTAATCAAATTATAAATTGTAGTCTCTGCTGCATATCCCCAAAAACTAAGTGGTAAATATCTTTACTCATCATTGAACGAACCATGTCCATGATGGTCATGTTGCGTCTTTCAACGACACCATTAAGTTGGGGAGTTCGAGAAGGAGTGATATTGGAGACAATCCCTTTCTCTTTGAGGCATTCCTTGATCCATCTGAGAGGTACTCGCCACCTCAGTTAGATTGAATCCGTTTAATCTTCCTATCGATTTGTTTCTCAACCAAAGTCTTGAACTCTTTGAACTTTTCGAAGGTTTCAAATTTATGATGCAGTAGGAAGATAAACCCGTATCATGAATGGTCATCGATAAATGTCAAATAAATTGATATAAATATTGGGTCGCGGTACTAGGGACTACATACATCGGTATGTATTAGATCAAGAACACCTTTACATCTTGTAACCTTGTTACAGAAAGGCATCCTAGTCATTTTGCCTCGAGTTTCCACCCATTATAAATCTATTGATACTATCAAAAGATAAATGACCAAGCCTTTGATGCCAAACCATGTTAGAATAATTTCCATCCTCTCTACTTCTTTTAGGATTTTTATTAGTGGCAGTAGAATTCATGACGGATTCATCAATGCACAATTCATAGAGTCCAGTAAAGTCAGAACACCATCGGTAATATATTTATCATAACGACTTATGACAAGTTTATTACAGAATAGGATTGAATATCCATTTCTAACAAGCTTAGATGCAGATATAAGGTTCCTTCCAACATCTAGAACATAAAGATACTCTTTAAGTACAAGGACTCTCCTAGAAGGTAACGATAGTCTCCAGGTCACGATGGCAACTGTTGCAATAGTTACATTAGATCCCATCTAGATGACTATCTCTCCTTCATCAAAACTCCTAGTTTCCTGAAATAGATGCAACAAATTGCATATAAGAACTGAAGTATCGGAATCGATGATCCAACTACCTTCTCATCCTACAAGAAGACTTGTTTCAATGATGAAAGTAGATTTTATACATGCTGAGGTTTTCCCTTTCTTTGACGATTTAAGATAATCCAGGTAGCTATGCTTCCAGTGCCCCAGCTTCTTGCAGTGATGACAGACATTGGTCTTCTTTGATGCTATCAATGTGGAAGCATTAGAAGATGAAACGACATCTTTACTCTTCTAGTTTTTCTTTCGGGTCGGACCCTTCCGAGACCCTTGTTTTTATCACGATTCCCCTTGACTGTACGACCATTGCATTATCAGTGGGATTCTTTTTCTTCATTATGTCTTCTGTAGACTTTATTGAAGCCATTATCTCCGCATTAGACAAGGTCAACATGTTCATGTGGTACAATACCACATAGTTATCGAAAGACTTGGACAGATAAAATAGAATAAAGCGAGACTACATTTCTGCATCTATCTCAGCTCCGAGAGTTTCCAGTTCAGATAGATAACGAAACATTTTGATAACATGTTCTCCAAAAGGAGTCCCTTCCTGCATTTTGCAGCGAATAAGCTCTTTCATTGCATTGTTACATTGAGTGCGGTTGATGATGAATCCTCATTCATCACTCTTTATTCTTATATTTTAGCTACAAAAACCTTTGCAAATACATGTAGATATGTGTAAATAGGAATAATTACCAAAAGCTTGCATTGTGTAAAAACCTATAATTAGCATGTTTTTGTGCAAAAATAAAAGAATAAAGATTAAAAAGAAAAAGCGGGAAATATTTAGAATAAATATTGAGCAACCTAACCCAAGGAAGGGCTCAGCACGGGCCTGACCGCATAAAAGCCAAAGTAGAGGGAGATAGGGGCTCGTGAGTGTAAATATTTGTGTAAATAAAATAAAGATATTTTTCTCACCAAAAATATGCTTATAAATACTTGTATATATTTATAAAACATAAAAACAAAAGAAAAAGTTAAAAATCAAAAAGAATTAAATTACCCCTTTTCATCATGTACATAAACCACTTCTATGTATTTATTTAACCTTGTAAATAAAAAAAATTAATTTTCAAACTTTTTGTAAATATTCTATGTTTCATAATATAAATAAATAAAAACAAGTAAAATCAAAACAAAATAAAAATAGCAAAATTAAAAATACAAAAATACATTGTACATATACCACATATATAGATGTATATATAGATTTATTTTACCTATGTATATAAATAATAAAAATAAAATAAAAATACCTTTTTATTCCTTATTTTATTCTATAAATAGATAAAATATAAAATAGGAATAAAATTTCATAAAATTAATAATTAAAAATAAAAAAAATCAAAAACCCTAATAGTGTACATATACCTATATAGTACATATTATGTATATACCTTATTTTTATTTCTAAAAAAATTATTAAAAATCACCAAAAAATAGAAAAAAATAAAATAAAAATCTTTTATGTTTTAACTTTTTGCAAATTCGGCCACTAGCTACCCTTATTTTGTGCTTGAAGATCCAGCCACGTGGCCGATTTCCATTGGGTCCTGGGGATCTTGACCGCCCGGTCAACTCCCCCCCAGGACCACTTCTCACGGGGTTGTGTTGCCCGACCCATCTTCTCGGATTTTTCGCAACCAAACCCGATCATGCCTTGCCTAAACCCCGGGTCCGAATTGCTCACGTCATATCCGTCAACCTCGTCGGGGCATCCACCTCGAGATCCGCGCTCCAGAATGCCCTACCCGTGCTCGTTTTCCCGGACCCTCCAGCGTATATAGGTCGAGCTCCGCCACCTCCATTTCCATCTTTGATCACTTGCCTCCACCCCCAGTGAGCTCCAGAGAGACCGCGAGAGTGACAGCTTGCGTCCCGACCTGTCGAAGCGAGGAGAGGGAGCTTGGCCATCGATCCGGCGAGCACAGCCGCCGCAGCTCCGCCACCAGCGTGAGCTCCGAGCCTCGGAGGGAGACGATCCTTGAGGCGACGACCAGGAGCTTCAGCAGCTCCTCCCTAGTCTCTCCGACCACCCAGGTAGCCCCTTAGGCTTTCCTTTTTCACTGATTTTCATTTACGCCCAAATCGCGCCGCCGCCGTCTATCTCTGATTCCGACCACTCCACTACCCATTTCGATCATCGGAGTCGACCATCGCATTTGCCTCCCTCCGACGCACCTTCTTCACCCACTCCTCCGTCCACCACCCTCGCCGGAGCTCGCCGTTACGACCCACGAGCCACCTTCGCCTCGCCTAACCGGGTCGAGGCAATTTGCTCTCCACTCGTGAGTCTTCTGGTTCACTTTTCAGGTCGAAACGAAGGCCATCTGAGGCCCTTCGTCATCCAGCCAGGAGGCCCAGCTCCGCCGACCTCGCCCGAGCTTCTCTGAGCTCGGCTCGATCATTGGAGCATCCCAGCAGATGCGGGAGCACTCCAGCTTTCTTCTCTGACCTTCAGAGTGCTCCAAGGAGGAGCCCCGCGCACACCCGAGCCCGACGAGTCTCGCCGGCGACCTGCTCTTCCAGCATCCTCAGATGCCGTTCGATCGCCCCTCCAGCTCCAGTTTCAATCCGAGATGTCCATCTCCGGAGCAGCCATCATCGTCCGATCTGAGGAGGCGACATCTGGAGCGCCCACCGTAGCCGCCATCCGATCATCCACGTGGCGCGCATCCAGCCCATCCGCATAATAAAGGGTAATTTACCCTTAGGCCCTGTCTTGTCTTTTATTTCGTTTTAATCCTGTAAATATAGAACTCAGTTGTTTAGTTTTAGGGTTAATTGCATAGTGGACCTCGCACTTTAGTTTATTTGCTTAGATACCCCTGTGCGTTGTATGCCACGTGCTTCGTCACATGTTTATTTGGGTTATTTGCATTGTATGCCCCTGATGTTCTGGATGTTAACAGTTGAATGAAATCTTTTACTTATTTGCATTTATACCCCTGTGCGTGATTTATTTCCACATGTGCGTTATATTTTGGGTGTTTTGCAGATAGGCCCCTGGACTTTTGGTACGTGTTACCAATAAGTCCTCGGGACTTATTTTTATTACATTTGGGTCCCTGAGTGCCCCAGGCACGCGCGTGGCACGTGTTTTGCTGGGTATTTTGCACCAGACCCCCCAGAACTTTGGGTATTTGCACTTTGGTCCCTATGCACTGTACCCTCTCTTTATTTTTGATTAAAATAGCAAAACACCTCCAAATCCAACGAATATTGGACACATAGCTCCTGCCATGGTGTAAACTTTTCGTGGATTTTTGAGGACATTTTTTATTTCATTTGTTATTTTTAAAAAATCAAAAACCTTTAATTTTGTTACTGTCTTACTTTATAAACCTTAAAAAAATATTAAAACTCATTTAAAAGTTCTACAAAAATTAGCTACTGTCTATTTTACTTAGTTTGATTTTCTAGCCAAGTTTGGCTATTTTTCATTACTGAAAATCACTAAAAACTTAAAAGCACTCAAAAACCTATAAAAAATTTAGTAAATAAATTAAAAATCCAAAAACAATAAAATTGGTGCCAAATTTTCCTCATTTTGCCTTCTTTGTAGGAAAATTACCTCCAGGCCATTTTGGAGCTCTTAGATATTTTATCTAGGGCTTTTTGGCTCAGCTGGACAGTACCATTTCTTTTAGCTACTGTTTAATTTTTAGAAAATTAAATAAACATCAGAAAATTCTCAAAAATTCACCCAAAACACTAAAAAATATAAAATACATAAAAATATTTTTGTTTGAATTTTTGGTTGATTTTTAGTGCTATAAATAATTTGTTGAAGTGTTGCTTGTTTACTTTTCTTATTTTCTTAATACATTAAAAATCCAAAAAAATATAAAATAAATTAAAAACCACTAAAAATATTTTCTTCCTTTATTTTATTTCTTTTTACTACTTCGTAGGCCGAGAGGCCAATCCGTGCTCCTTGAGTTCGACCCTGGGTGCTATACCAGGTTAATCCCATAGCAGGACCGCTACTTCGTATTTTGACCGATTTTATCTTTATTGAGTGGTTCATTTTTTTTCTTGATTAAGTGCATCTGATTGCTTGGGTCACAACGACCGATTAATACCTTTATCCGAGTGATCGATCTTTGCGCTCATCAGAATGGCACCGTTGTCGGGGAGCACGGCTTAGTAGTTTTTTATTTTATCTTCGTTTTCGTTTTTGCGGCTTTTCGCGGCTCTTCAAGAGCTCGCGGCTTTTTCGCAACTTTTGTTTATATTTTATTTTTGTTTTATTTTGTTTTATTTTCTTTCTCTTTTATTCTTATTTTTGTTTTATTTTGAGTGTTTATTTTATTTTATTTTGCATTTTTGCATATATACCCTTATTTTTATTTCCATTTATTTTTCCTTATTATTATTTGCTTATCTGGGTCTGGCCATTCTTCTCTTTCTTGCGAGGGCCCGAGGACCGAGGCGGCTGATCTCGAGAAGCCGACGCAACCGCGGGATTCGGAGGCGGCTCTTTTCTTTGCGGAGCCGCAGGAGAGAGTGAGAGAGAGTTGAGTGGGAGAGGATTTTTCTTTTTATTTCATTATTATTGTAATAATACAGGGACACTCCGAGACTGGACTTGAGATGTGATTGGACTTAGCGGGTCTGTTTCGCCGAGCACCGGTGTGCTCGGGGGACCCTTAGGAGTTTTTCACGGCTTTTTGACGCGGTTTTCTTTTTCTTTTCTTACTGCCTTTTCCGGTGTTTACGCGATTTTCATCGAGCCCCTAGACTTAGGAATTTCTCTTGCTTGTGCCGTAATTAGTAGGATCCCCACACCTAATTGATTGCCTGCTCCTATAGAACGCTAATTGGACCTACTAAAAATCATTAATAAAAATAACCGTCTCATCTCCTTCGTAGCCTACGTGCCGCAGCCCATCCTGTAAAGTGCTTTCTCCTACCCCCGATTTGTCGGACAGAGGAGGGACGGGCCAAGATCGGACTCTTTGGCTTGGAGGTTGATGACCGGTTAGACGGTTCTGCGATAGAAATTGCTCGTCTAGGACTCGGTTTTTCCCGTTGCATCATTTAGGTAGTGTACTTTCCAGTCTTTAAATTCTGCGCGGATCACTTGCATGTAGAGTGCTGGAGACAAGGTACGCATTTCTTACTCAGCCTGTTTTGGATTAAATAACCAGGAGAACCAAAAAATTCGTTAGGCCGTTTGTTTTTATTTGAAAAACATTAAAAAGGAAAACCATAAAATTGGGACTGGTTAACACTATTGATCTTAAAAGACGCTCACCCTAAAAATTTTGTCTTGGGGAGAGCAACCCCCTCATTGTATGGTTTGGATGCGCGAGAGAGTGACCCGCACCCTAGGTAGAGCCCTCCGGTGCTAGTCCCGACTGATTACCGACTCTTCCGTGCGGGCCAGTCAGTTGGGGTAGCATCGGGTATCCTAACAGGTCACGTAAGCGCTCTGATATTTTGTGTGTTCACCTAATAAAATTGACAAGATAATTTGACCGAACTTTCACGGTCTTCAGCTCGCGTCGCGTTGGTGAACCGGGGGTTTGTTTTGTGATCATAGTTTCTCCAGATCTCATCCGCCTTACTCGCCAGATCAAGATGATGGGTAGACGCTCTCTTAGGCAGCCTCTGGCTGCACCGCTTTCGGGCACGTCTACCCAATCATCTAGGTTGGCCCGCGAGAGCCAAGACCAGCTCTCCGAGCCCGAGTACGACTCCGCCCTGTTCCCCCTCGACCCCCTTTCTTTCAGACCTGAGAGACATGAGCCCGAGGAGAGATTGATGGATTTGACAGCACCTGAGTTGGGCTCATTTGATTTTGCAGACGGCATGGCCGGCAGTTCTGAGGATCGTTCCCGTCAGCCTGAGCATTTCGTATTGGACCAGGGAGCGATCAACTCCACCCTGATCGCCTCGTTAGAGACCGTCCAGCAGCAGCTGAGGGATTAGGGAGCATTCATGCTCGATATGAGGAGAGAGATGGAGCAGATGAGAGCAGAGCAAGAGCAGAGGAGAGAGGGACCAAGGATCCCAGATGATGCGGATGCAGCAGCCGCAGCAGCCGCCGCAGCAGCCGCGGCCGGAGGACCACCGAGACCGATGCGGGAGTTACACAACCCCGGATCGACGCTGACGCACCACTGGGTAGTACTTCCAGCGATCGTGGGGGACTTCAAGTTCCCCCTGAACACTTTGCAGCTACTCCCCCGCTTCCACGGACTCGCGACAGAGGAGCCCCATCTCCACCTCCAGGAGTTCTTGATGGTATGCAACACTGTCCACGACCGTCAGGTGGACCAGGACATGATCAGGATGATCGCCTTCCCCTTCTCCTTAGCTGACAGAGCAGCCACCTGGCTGAAGCATTTGGGGAGGTTTGTTTACACCTGGGAGCTGCTCCGCATCGAGTACTTGAACAAGTACTATCCACTCGGGCGGACGAATGCAGCGAGGGCCCTGATCAGCAACTTCTCCATGCTCCCCAACGAGCAGTTTCACGAGGCATGGGAGAGGTTCCGAGAGCTCACAGACAGATGCCCGCACCACGACATTTCCAAGTCGAACCTAGTTCCGAGCTTCTTCAGCGGGTTGACACCAGAGCTCCAGGGTCTGGTGAACGCTTCTTGCGGCGGGTCCTACTTCGCCAAGGACCACGACCTGGTCTGGGCCATTTACGAGGAGATGGCCAAGAATTACATGGTGATGTCCCAGACCCGGTTGTACACACAGAGACCCCAGCAGCAGCCAGGACCCGTGCAGTACCAGCGGATAGCAAGGGTCGATGTAAGTCCATCTAGTTCGTCCGCAGTCGCAGCAGCACAGGCAGAGTCGTCCGCTGCGGACATGGGTATCATCAGCGAGAAGTTGGACCGCATGGAGCTGATTGAGAAGAAGCAGTGCCAGAGCATCACGCAGATGGAGCAGATGGCACAAACTCTGAGCGACATGAAGACCCAGCTCATGTGTCTCCAGGAGGCACAGACGGCTTCACAGCCCCGACTTCAGTCGCGAGGCGACTCCGGCAGCAGCAGCAGCTCGTCCCAGTGCTCCAGCTCCCTACAGCAGCCTAGACAGGTTCATCTTGTACAGGCGGAGCCGTACCAGCAGCCGCAGCCCACCTACCAGTCCCCACCATCTCCAAACATGCAGATGGTGGTCTACCAGCCGGATCAGCCTCTGGCAGTACTCCCGCCAGCCCCCTATGATGCAGAGCCGTTGATGGATGTCAACGGGATTTGGTATGACCGCCCCCAGCCTGGGATCCGACGAGACCATCCCTGATTCAGGTGGGGGAGTGGAGGTACCCAGCCCCAGCAGCAGCCAGCCGGTCAGGGAGGGCAGTATGCCCAGCAGAGAGATCACCAGCCGCAGCAGCAGCCCCCAGCATATCAGTCACACCAGCCTTCGTCCTTCGGTCGTCGTCCCTATCAGCAGCCGGGACAGTCTTGGAGACGTGAGCAGCAGGCTCACCCAGCATACCAGCAGCATCCCTCTTCCTACCCCTCTCAGCAGCACCACCAGCAGTTCCAGCAGCCTCAGCACCAAAGAGGCTACCCGTCAGGCTCCCATGAGAGCCCCGCCTTGGATGACATCGCCCGCCTCCTCACGGATCAGCAGGCTACATTCAGACGGGAGATGGACGAGTTCCGCCAGGAGATGCGGGACCATGTGAGAGGGAAGGCCGTGATTCCTACACAGATCGAGCCGAATCCGAACAACCTCAAGAGGAAGTCTGAGAAGGTAGTACACATTGAGCTTGCCACTCCTAGTGACCCATATGATGATATGTCTTCGGATCTATTTGATGCTGATTTTGTTACACTTAGGAGCGGTAGAGTACCAGCAGGCAGCGCCTCATCTGAGCGACGACTCGAGGAGCCACCCAGGGCACCAGATGAGGAGGAGGAGAGCGGTACTGAGGCCGCACACGATGATGATGGTGGTACTGACGCCACCAAGGATGCTGATTCTACCGGCGGTACTGAGGCTGCCGCTTCACCAGTTCGAGGAGGTGGTACTGACGCCACCAGCATAGCCGAGCCAGCCCACGGTGCTGAGGCCGCGAGACGTCCAGTTACAGAGCCAGCCAGAGGTGGTACTGAGGCCACAAGTGTTCATTTTGATAGAGATGTTGTCTTTCCTTGTGTTGATGTATCTCAGAACTCTATTGTGAATAAAGGAAAAGGTTTAGCTTCTTCTGGTCCCACTGTGGTGAGTGATGTATGTGTGGATCCGTCCATCGAGCCGTCTAGGCCTTTTCCTAGTCCTTCATCTGCGAAGGACCCTGTGATCCCCTTCCCTAGAGCCCTTCAGATGGGGAAGGGGAAGAAAAAAGAAAAAGACCCAAAAAAGAGAGAGCAGGAGGAGTTCAGCCAGAGTATGATTGACAGATTTCACATCCAGCTGACCCTCCAAGAGGCTTTGCAGCACATCCCCCTTCTTCAGCGATCTTTGAGAGATAGGACCATAGTCAGGAGGAGGAGGAGGAACCACACATCAGAGATCCATGTGCTTACGAAAGCCACGTGTTTTGCGATCCAGAACCGTCTGCCAGCCAAGAGGCCAGATTCAGGGGCCCCGTATGTCAAATGCCAGATTAGTGAGCAGAGGTTCGACCGGACTCTATTAGATAGCGGGTCGTCGATCAACCTACTTCTGGCAGCCCTTCTCGACCGCTTCGAGTTGGGCACTCTTCGACAGAGCAGGACAGTCCTTCAGTTTGCTGATCGATCTGTCAAGAGGCCGAAGGGGTTGTTGCGAGACGTTATCGTTTCCTGAGGACCAGCTGACAGACAGCATAGCCGCAGAGCGAGGATCAGCCGTAGACACTTTGCCAGCTTCCGCGGTGTTGACTAGTACCTTCTCCTGCTTCCAGATTGCCGAGACTTGCACTTCTGATGATGATGCAGCCTGGTGCACTGAGTGGATACTGGATAGCAGTGTAGATGCCAATCTAGATCCTGATCCTCTTCTTGTCACTTCTGATCCTGCATCTCTCCCCGAGGGTTATCTGCGGGAGGATGCCGCACTCGATGAGTACTCGATTTCACCTACTGAGAGTGTTTCCGATTCGGCGGAACACAGAACCGAGTCTTTAGATCATTCTGATGCTGAGTCCTCTCACCTCGATGACCCTCGCGAGGATGAGCCCATTCTGGAGATATTCGATGATCTGCCTGATCTTCTTCCATTTCATTCATCGGATATCAGTCTATTTAGAGAGTCTCCTGATCTTGATTGTCCACACCTGCTTGAGACACTGATTGACGTGGAGGATTCTATTACCGATCCATCCTTCTCCACGTTTGATTTCTTCGGCTCTATACTCTCACTCCAGTCTGAACCAGAGCCGATGATTTCTTTTGTGCTACCGGATCCCGATCATTTCTTCCCATATCTTTGGTCGGTAGTAGACACCCGCCTAATTGCATACCTGGGTGTCTTACTTCACACTGTTGAGTTCGTCGTTGTTCTCACACCGAGACTGCGGCGACAACACGGCATTCGACTTACCGATGCCGTCCTGAACCTTGATACGGCATTATCCTAGCCTTTGCGCCCAGCTAGGGGCGTAAAATCTAGCGCTCGTTGAGAGGCACCTCAACATTGTACTCTTTTGTATATACGTGTTTCGTCTTATTTTGATCTTTCTTTCTTCCGTTCCTATTTTCACCCCAGGTCTCGTTAGGATTATCTTTGCTATACTTAGGATATTACTCATCCTAAGTATAGGGGGTGAAAATACCGGGTTGTTCATTCGTTCTGTCCCATCACTTCTGTTTTGTTGCCTATAATTAAGGTTCTCCACCTTAAGTATAGGGGGAGTGATGCCCTTCCTTCTTGTATATATTGGTTCAGTTTCTTCGTATCTTGCTACCCCGGTTTTGCTGCCTATACTTAGGGATATTTCACCCTAAGTATAGGGGGGGTAGACCCTGTACATTCTCCACTCAGGTTTTTCCTTAGTATACAGCCTGCTATACTTAGGATTATTTAATCCTAAGTATAGGGGGAAGACCTAAGACCCTCTTGACTTTTCTGTTTCATTTCTTCTTCCTTGTATATAGCCTTTCTTTTCACTTCCCTATACCTAGCACGAGTTATGTCTTCTTCATCGCTCTTGACTCTGAGGACATCGTTCGAGCTAAGTATAGGGGGGGTGTATATATTTCTTATATACTTTAGCCATAACTCGTACTTTGTGTGAGTGTGTTAATAAATAAATTGGCTAAAAATCATAAAAAATTAAAAATTTTTCATGTACATAATCTTCTTTTATTTGCACATAAATAGCTAGTGTACAAATTATTTTTGTAAAAATGATTTCAAAAATCTTTTGTGTAAAGCTTGTGTAAATATATTTGGTATCAAAATTATGTATATAGTACAAAATTTTTCCAAAATGTTTTGAAAATCAAAAGTTTGCAAAAATCTTGTGTAAATATGTGTAAATATCTTTTTGCAAAACTTGCAATTCATGCATCATTCATACATGATTTCAAAACATTTTTCAAAAATTTTGCATGATTGTAAAATTTGTGTAAATAAGCATCTTGTGTACATATGTATATAGTTTTTCTGGATGATAGTTGACATTTAAACAAGCCTGGAATCAAATTGAGAAATGGAGTTTGATTAAGATCTTAATCCACCTAATTTCTCAGAGGAACCTTATAGGGCTTAGGTTTAAGGCTTTTCAGGTCCATGGTGACTTAATTCTTTGAGTCCACTAGGCTATGGTCACATGTCATCTCAATGAGCCTAAGTAGAGCACTTAACAACAACACATGACTCATATAGATTATGGCTTTACTTGGACACCAGCACTATGCACCGAGCTCTCCACGGATGAGGTGGTGAGGAGGCAGTCTTTCTTGACTTGGGGTAGCATATGAGGGTAGTACTTCTAGGCGGAACCTCTCTTCTTCTTTTAGTGAAGGAAGTGCGTCTCAACTTGGTCTGGTTGCCATGAGGTCTAACGACGGGAGTTGTGGGTTGCAATAAAGCTTCAAAAGAGGGATAGTCTACTGGCTCAAGAGGAAAAACTCCTTGTATATATGCTGCACATGTATATGTTGTACAGATGCACTTGAAAAAAAAATGTGGAAAAAGAAAATAACTCCAAAAAAGTGGTGGGTCTGATAGAAAATGATAATCCCACCGGAGTATGTATATAGAGTGCAATAAGCAAAGCTTGGTTTCATGTTCCACCTGTTGTAGCTTGCAGCAGGGAGACTTGGCTACACTGGTCAAGCTCCCAAGGGTACTTGGCTTCACTGGCCTTGACCCATTCTCTTCTTCCCCCTCTTCTTGAGCCGGTTGAACTTGAACTTAGAAGGGAATACCCCGCTCCTCGAGGAAAGAGTGGCCAGACTGAGGTCATAGAGTTACCTTGTTGGGGAGGGTTGTCAAGTTGCCATTTCTGAGGTGGAGAGCTTAGACTTCACATTCACAGGACAAGAAAAGATTCATGGTCTTCAGGGTTTCTGATTGATGACTTGTTCTAATCTGGAGCAGTGAGGAGTCTTGGTTATAGATTAGTGGAACTTGGAGGCTGTTGAGTTTTAAGCTTAAGTCTAAATAAGGTTCCGACACATTAATAATCCAAAGATCTGATCGAGCTCCATACCTCAATTTAATGAAGGCAAGTTTAATAATCAACCTTGATCCATGTACATCCTCTTTTTCTTTTTCTTTCTTTCTTTTTCACTTCTTTTTCAAATAAGTGTTTGCTAAGGGACTAGCAAAGTTAAGTATAGGGGGGTGATGAATACTCATTCATCACTCTTTATTCTTATATTTTAGCTACAAAAACCTTTGCAAATACATGTAGATATGTGTAAATAGGAATAATTACCAAAAGCTTGCATTGTGTAAAAACCTATAATTAGCATGTTTTTGTGCAAAAATAAAAGAATAAAGATTAAAAAGAAAAAGAGGGAAATATTTAGAATAAATATTGAGCAACCTAACCCAAGGAAGGGCTCAGCATGGGCCTGACCGCATAAAAGCCAAAGTAGAGGGAGATAGGGGCTCATGAGTGTAAATATTTGTGTAAATAAAATAAAGTTATTTCTCTCACCAAAAATATGCTTATAAATACTTGTATATATTTATAAAACATAAAAACAAAAGAAAAAGTTAAAAATCAAACAGAATTAAATTACCCCTTTTCATCATGTACATAAACCACTTCTATGTATTTATTTAACCTTGTAAATAAATAAAATTAATTTTCAAACTTTTTGTAAATATTCTATGTTTCATATTATAAATAAATAAAAACAAGTAAAATAAAAAAAAATAAAAATAGCAAAATTATAAATACAAAAATACATTGTACATATACCACGTATATAGATGTATATATAGATTTATTTTACCTATGTATATAAATAATAAAAATAAAATAAAAATACCTTTTTATTCCTTATTTTATTCTAAAAATAAGTAAAATATAAAATAGGAATAAAATTGCATAAATATAATAATTAATCAAAAACCCTAATAGTGTACATATACCTATATAGTACATATTATGTATATACCTTATTTTTATTTCTAAAAAAATTATTAAAAATCACCAAAAAATAGAAAAAAATAAAATAAAAATCTTTCATGTTTTAACTTTTTGCAAATTCGGCCCCTAACTACCCTTATTTTGTGCTTGAAGATCCAGCCACGTGGCCGATTTCCATTGGGTCCTGGGGATGTTGACCGCCCGGTCAACTCCCCCCCCAGGACCACTTCTCACGGGGCTGTGTTGCCCGACCCATCTTCTCGGATTTTTCGCAACCAAACCCGATCATGCCTTGCCGAAACCCCGGGTCCGAATTGCTCACGTCATATCCGTCAACCTCGTCGGGGCATCCACCTCGAGATCCGTGCTCCAGAATGCCCTACCCGCGCTCGTTTTCCCAGACCCTCCAGCGTATATAGGACGAGCTCCGCCACCTCCATTTCCATCTTTGGTCACTTGCCTCCACCCCCAGTGAGCTCCAAAGAGACCGCGAGAGTGACAGCTTGCGTCCCGACCTGTTGAAGCGAGGAGAGGGAGCTTGGCCATCGATCCAGCAAGCACAGCCGCCGCAGCTCCGCCACCAGCGTGAGCTCCGAGCCTCGGAGGGAGACGATCCTTGAGGCGACGACCAGGAGCTTCAGCAGCTCCTCCCTAGTCTCTCCGACCACCCAGGTAGCCCCTTAGGCTTTCCTTTTTCGCTGATTTTCATTTACGCCCAAATCGCGCCGCCGCCGTCTATCTCTGATTCCGACCACTCCACTACCCATTTCGATCATCGGAGTCGACCATCGCATTCGCCTCCCTCTGACACACCTTCTTCACCCTTCCACTCAACCCAGCTCGCACAGGAGCTGGGAGCCGAGCTCCTCCGTCCACCACCCTCGCCGGAGCTCGCCGTTACGACCCACGAGCCACCTTCGCCTCGCCTAACCAGGTCGAGGCAATTTGCCCTCCACCCGTGAGTCTTCTGGTTCACTTTTCAGGTCGAAACGAAGGCCATCTGAGGCCCTTCGTCATCCAGCCAGGAGGCCCAGCTCCGCCGACCTCGCTCGAGCTTCTCGGAGCTTGGCTCGATCATCGGAGCATCCCAGCAGACGCGGGAGCACTCCAGCTTTCTTCTCCGACCTTCAGAGTGCTCCAAGGAGGAGCCCCGCGCACACTCGAGCCTGGCGAGTCTCGCTGGGGACCTGCTCTTCCAGCATCCTCAGCTGCCGTTCGATCGCCCCTCCAGCTCCAGTTTCAATCCGAGCCGTCCATCTCCGGAGCAACCATCATCGTCCGATCTGCGGAGGCGACATCTGGAGCGCCCACCGTAGCCGCCATCCGATCATCCACGTGGCGTGCATCCAACCCATCCGCATAATAAAGGGTAATTTACCCTTAGGCCCTGTCTTGTCTTTTATTTCGTTTTAGTCCTGTAAATATAGAACTCAGTTGTTTAGTTTTAGGGTTAATTGCATAGTGGACCTCGCACTTTAGTTTATTTGCTTAGATACCCCTGTGCGTTGTATGCCACGTGCTTCGTCACGTGTTTATTTGGGTTATTTGCATTGTATGCCCCTGATGTTCTGGATGTTAACAGTTGAATGAAATCTTTTACTTATTTGCATTTATACCCCTGTGCGTGATTTATTTCCACATGTGCGTTATATTTTGGGTGTTTTGCAGATAGGCCCCTGGTCTTTTGGTACGTGTTACCAATAAGTCCTCGGGACTTATTTTTATTACATTTGGGTCCCTGAGTGCCCCAGGCACGCGCGTGGCGCGTGTTTTGTTGGGTATTTTGCACCAGACCCCCCAGAACTTTGGGTATTTGCACTTTGGTCCCTATGCACTATACCCTTTTTTATTTTTGATTAAAATAGCAAAACACCTCCAAATCTAGCGGAAATTGGACACATGGCTCCTGCCATGGTGTAAAATTTTCGTGGATTTTTGAGGACATTTTTGATTTCATTTGTTATTTTTAAAAAATCAAAAACCTTTAATTTTGTTAGTGTCTAACGTTAAAAACCACAAAAAAAATTAAAACTCATTTAAAAGTTCTACAAAAATTAGCTACTGTCTATTTTACTTAGTTTGATTTTCTAGCCAAGTTTGGCTATTTTTCATTACTGAAAATCTCTAAAAACTTAAAAACAATCAAAAACCTATAAAAAAATCTAGTAAATAAATTAAAAATCCAAAAACAATAAAATTGGTGCCTAAATTTTCCTCATTTTGCCTTCTTTGTACGAAAATTACCTCCAGGGCATTTTGGAGCTCTTAGATATTTTATCTAGGGTTTTTTGGCTCGGCTGGACAATACCATTTTTTTCGCTACTGTTTGATTTTTAAAAAATTAAATAAACATCATAAAATTATCAAAAATTCACCAAAAACACTAAAAAATATAAAATACATAAAAATTTTTTTGTTTGAATTTTTGGTTGATTTTTAATGCTATAAATAATTTGTTGAAGTGTGTGCTTGTTTACTTTTCTTATTTTCTTAATACATTTAAAATCCAAAAAAATATAAAATAAATTAAAAACCACTAAAAATATTTTCTTCCTTTATTTTATTTCTTTTTACTACTTTGTAGGCCGAGAGGCCAATCCGTGCTCCTTGAGTTCGACCCTGGGTGCTATACCAGGTTAATCCCATAGCAGGACCGCTACTTCGTATTTTGACCGATTTTATCTTTATTGAGTGGTTCATTTCTTTTCTTGATTAAGTGCATCTGATTGCTTGGGTCACAACGACCGATTAATACCTTTATCCGAGTGATCGATTTCGCGCTTCATCAGTTGACATTGCCAAACATCTCTTTTGAAGCACATTGTATAGAGATCCCAAAATATTACACCAAGCCAATGTATGATTTTCATCATATTTTTCATTAAACTTTATTTCTTCTCATTTAGTAGTGTTTGTGTACTTGTCCTTAGATAGCACATAAGAGATGCTCTATGCTAAGAGAATAAGATCCAAATTACGGATCCAATCCGAGTAATTCATCCAAGTTAATAGGTTGATCTCCAAAAGCCCGTTGAGTGGGTTCATGGATTTCATTGTTTGAAATTGAGAATGCACTATATTAGAACATATAAAAATTATATACTCAAACAATAAATATTTGATTAAGGATTTTTAATCAAATTTGTCTTGCCATCTCAGCCCTGAAAGTTCATTCCCTTATTAAACTTTCAAAGCAAGAGATATACTTACTGCTATATCTCTAGCAGTATCTAGGATCTCCTTTTCCATCTTTGTTATATCCCAATAATATGAGAAATAGTAATTCAGAGAAAAAGAAGCATGAACTCATTCTGCCTTGCAAGTCCAAGTTGCATTTTCTAATTGTCCTTTAACACCTGGGCCCACCACCCCTAAGGAGATGTTGAATCATTGTTAATTGAATCAACCGTCAAACATAATTAGAACTCACTATGCACAATCCAATATCACCCCAATAATATGAGGAATCGATATTGGGGTCACTACAAATATGACCTTACTATTTCGAGAAGCGAAGAGCTCGATCAATGTGCGCTTATATGCATGAGCTATCACTTCGGACATGTATATCCTACATAGAATCCATGATGACGGAACCCTTTACCTTGATGAGAGACCATGGATTCCATTTATATGATCCTTCATATCACATCCAAATTTAAATTAATTATTATGAATCATATGCACATAATTAATTCTTCCAAGGGAATTACAACTCTATTCATAATTGAATGCTTATTATAACTGGATCTAATTAATGTAATCATATTAAATTAATTATCAAAAAATTCAATCAATCAACAAATACTTAGGGTTTGCTTGATATTACTATATAATATAAACCCTAACAAGTACATATTATATTGTGTTTTAATAATTAGAGTACAACCTGACTTACTCATATTATTCATTTCTCAAAAATGAATCCGACCAGTACATTCGAGTTAAACTGGGAGAGAGCATTTCCTCAACATGCAAGATACTAATTAGTAAACGAAGCCAGCATACCCGAACTAGACAAGTTCACCGAGAACGATATAAAATAATGCCAATGTACTAGCGGATTTATCGATCAACTTTGATGATATGAATTATACTATATAGTAATAACTCATAGGAATATTAAAATATTTTTGAGATCATAAATTTCTAAGCATATCAAGAAACCATACTTTGTATGTAAAAGTTGTCCTACAACTATTGTAGGATAAACCAGGTTTTCATGAAACATACATTCAATGGTTATTAATGTTAATAAATTATTTCCATAAATATTAAGAATCAATTTTAATAAGGGAAATTCATAATTTCCATTATTTTCATTGAATGATAAACACATTAAGCAATAGATTTTGTTGATCCAATCATCATACGACCCATCTCAACTAAATATGAAATATCTAGGGCAGACAGAGTCGGAATTGTGCAAAATAAATTCGAGTGACTTTCAGGTTTGATTCTATACTTAATAAATTGTTGATTTCATGTTTCGTGATTGAAAATAATAAGCAAAAGTCAACTTCTTATAGATATGTGAATACATGCATAAATAATTTCGTAGCAGGAACTCTTTGAATTTTCATTCATGTGTGTTTGGTGCCAACAATTGGCTATTGTTTTGTAAAATATATAAACATTCTAAATACATTTTAGAAACTAAAAAACACACCCAATAGTGCACAAATAGTGGTTTTTACTTTATCAAAAAAATCAATTAGAAACTTGCATCTCATGCAAAATAATGAGTCCTCGCGCATCCGAAATTCAGAACCTTGTTCATCTATGAATTTAGATCATATCCAAGACCTGAACCTGGCTCTAATACCACTAGAAGGCTATGGAGAAAAGGCCTTAAGAACTTTACAAAAGTGTGATGATCGCATCCAATGCGACCGAGAGCGATTAGTTATACTAATAGCTCAGGGCAGCGGAGATTTTAAAAAAAATAAAGAGATGAAACTACATGATTCGAGAACACTTCTTGAATTGTTTCTTCAAACGACAATCAAGATATATGAATACCTCTTGAAGCGAGGTTGCGATCCAAGTCTCTAAAGGAAGAGATCGCCTGTCCCATGTCCGACCCGATGGAGGAGACACTTGCGAGAGCTTTGATGAGATGCAAGCTTATCACAATCCAAGATGAAGATCCAAGAAGTGGATCTCCTGATTTTGTCATACGAAATCCAATGTCTTCTTCACCAGCAAGGAGCACCAAAGTGTCGGACATGTGAGCCCATAACGAGCCATTAGGCAATAAATGTTGTAGCAAATATCATTCCCTAATTTAAAAAGAAGAAGAATTAATTTGCATATTAGGTCCCTTAGTAAAATTAGGGTTGTATACCATGACCACATTGATGATCATACAATTGTTGATTCAATTGTTGAATCATAGAGGTTGGTGCTTGGATGAATATCTAAAGAGTTAAATTAAGGACTCATCACGCACCATCAAATGATTATTAAGTGATGATCTCCAGCATGAGTAGGAGATGGCAATCCTTTCTCCCATGGTTTGATATTTAACCTACCTCTTAATGGAGGTCCTCTACATAGATAAGTTAGGTTAAAGAGTTGACTTAACAAGATAGAGATAACCAAAGACCTATGTCATATGCTGTCACGATATAGGCATACATCCTTTGACCAGAGACATATGTGTTTCTATATGGTTGAGTATGTACATTTGGCAGACCCATATGTTGATGATCTAATCAAGGTATATACACCAGCGTGCTGGGGTGCATACAAGGGCATATGAGTAATACAATCTCTCAAAGAGATCATACATGTTCATTTACTGAATCGGAAGACATGATCTCACTCATGAGATATTGGGGTCAAATTCCATACATGATCATCTCGCTTTGGAAGCTTGACTGAATTTGTAGGTTTGATATATACTTTTGGAAAGTATATGATCAATACCTGGGTATGATATATGCTTTTGGAAAGTATATGATCGATACCAACTCCCAATGATGAAATGAGAAACTTGATGATAAAACCCTAAAGAAGACAATCAAAATAGATCTAAAACTTCAGGCCTATTTTAGGTCTTCCAGTAAGTAAGATGTACATGTATTAGGAATACCTGAAGGTGATGTGATCATAAACGATTGTATAACCATGATGCTTCCTTTTCGAGGGAAAGATGAAACTGATCTGGATTTTATTGACACCTCTAATAGAGAAGTGATCTGATCTTAGTCCAATTGTTGGACATTGATCTGATTGTGATTCGGATACAATGAGATGATTAAATCTATGGCTTTGATTTAATCAAACATCTATGTGAGGTCCTCGAGATCTAGATTTGAGATGTGTTCTCAATATCCAGGTCACTATACGTGGAACGTACAATCATCCTGTCCTTTCTCCAAGTATCCGCGGAGAAAGTGCATTGTTCTTGAAAGAGTTCAAGAAGAATTCCATCATTATTAATGTATATGAGCATTGAGGAAATTTGATAGGTTAATGTGATTTAATTATCATGAATAATATGAATTTGTTTCATATTATCTGGCTATAAAAGGAGAGTTATCTATGATAATTAAATTTGATTTAGTTATCAAAGATGTGAATAACATGAATGTAATTCATGTTATTTGGGCACATGAGAAGAGACATCTTAGATAATTAAATGTTATTAAATTATCAAATATATGATTAATGTGGATATCTCTAATTATAATAATCATGGATATTATAAATATGATTTATAATATGTTGGAGAGATTTAATTGTAAATAGAATTACAAATTATATGTTGTTATGAATTGGATTCACAATAAAAAATTAATTGTAAATCTGATTTACACATTATATTGGATATATGAATATGGCATGATTGGGGTTTTTACATATTTAATTTGGAATTATTTTTGTGAAGATAAATGCAATAATAGTTGTTGCATTTAATATATAATATATATATATATACATATTAAGGAAGGTGAAACCACCTAAGGTGTCCGTCCACCTTGATCCATTCAAAGGGGGGATGACCAGTTTTTAGGGTGCTGGTTGCCTACCTTATTATCTATTTATTATAAATGAAATTAAAATGAATTATTTGATAAAGGAATATTATCGATTTATTTTAATTGAATTAGTTGTTGCAAATTTGTAACAACAAATCATGACCATTGATTAATAACCTCTTAATCTAAGTCGTTGGATTAAGAGGGCATATGGATTGAGATCCATATACATCCAACTTGTATGAAAGGAAGGGTAGACCTTGACTTTTAGAAAAAATATAAATAATTCCAAGAGAAATTAAACTCTCTCCATCTCTCTCTATTTCTACACATGCCCCCTCTCTCCCTCCATATAGTAGCCGTCAACCCTAAATCCTATAGAGAGTCGTAGTCATCGCGATGTCGTTGTGTTGCCGGATTGACTATTTGTGGATCTCCAACTTCTTCGGTGCACTTGGCTCGTGAAGAAGATGCTGGATCTCGTGAGACGATATCAGGAGATTTGTCGTATGGATCATCAACATGGATTGCGAGGAGCACACGTTTCATCAATGCACTCTCAAGCAACTCCTCTATTGGATCAGACTTAAGACAGGAGGTATCTTCGTTTAGAGACTTGATCGCAACCACACTTCAAGATGAAAATAAAGTGAAGAACCTCATTAAATGTTGAAAAGATAATGAGGCTCCAAAAATCGATAACTAAAAGGATAATTAAAGATGAAACACTCATACTTCTTTAAATGAGTTTAAGGATGGATTCCATGTGTCCGTTAAGTTTGGAAATGATCTGATTTCATATGATGAAGTTCCGAGAATCATGACATGGAGAGATTGTTGTTAGCAATAAAGTCTAAAGTAGACTTCATATACAAGTGTTGTATATGGACCCTCGAGGATCCACCTATATGGGTAAGACCCGACCATGTAAATGGATCTTCAAGAGAAAGAGGGAACCTGATGAGAAGGTAGAGACCTTCAAAGCACGGTTAGTATCCACAAGATAGACATGAAGAAAAGACATCGCTTATGATGAGACTTGCTCGCAATTAACCATGCTTAAACCCATCAGAATATCGCTTACTATATCTACACAACTTGACTATGACATTTTCATGATGGAAGACAAGATTGCATTCCTCTATGAACTCCTTATCGGAGATATTCATATGAAGTTGCCCCATGGATTCATTGATGAGGAATGCAAGGTGTTCAAGCTTAAGAAACTCCATCTATGGACTCAAATAAGATTCTTGCAGTCGGAGCATTAGATTTGATGAAACTATAAATGTTAAGATTTCAGATAGAATCTTGAGGAACCATCTGAAGCTTAGTGGGAGTGCCATTGTGTTCATCGTGCTAAATGTAGATAATATACTAATCATTTGGAATGATATAAGGATAATAATAAGTGTTTTATAATCTGATCATTCCATACTTTGAGATATGATCTCAAGGATACCACTTAAGATCTTGGTTCTGAAAATGTTCAGAGTTAAAAAGAAAAGGGTATTGGAACATGCACGTTAATAATACACCTTGGACGTATTCCATTTTTGGGAAAACTCCAATGAAGGCTTCTTTCCCTTAAGATATGGTACTGACCTATCTAACGGGATATCACCTCAAAGAGTTGAGGAAGTGAATGCTATAACTTCTTACCCTTTGTGCATCAGTTATGAGAAGCTTGGTGTATGCTAGATGTGTACAAAAGTTAGATGTCTGACATGTATTGGGAGTAGTAAGTTGTTACTAATCTTACTATGGAGATAAAACACTTGATTGTAGTAATAACAATATCTTCAAAGATGACAAGACATTAGAGATAATGATCTCTAAATCTTATCTTCAAGAACTTAAGACTTTATAGAAAGTAATCTAAAAGGTCTTAACTGTAGATGCCTTATAAGACATAAGCCTAGGTCTTAGTCTTATGAGATAGAGATCTCCAAGAATAAGAGTATTCTGATAAGAATAATAGAAATACATATTGGTTATAATGATTATTTAGTTGTACAGTCAAAGACACTATAACCACCTTAAAATTGAGCATTGGTTGCATAAGATGCAACATTCGCATTGAATGCTAGCACTGTTACCAGGAGATATGCAAGTATTGTAAAAGGACATTGCATAGTCTCTTGGGAAGAGAGTGAATGGTCACCTTACCTAGCACTTTTTCTAAATAGCTTATGATTAGCACTTGAGTGTGGGTGATGACACAGAATCCCGAGCAACTAAGGTAAAGGTACTGAATTGATGGTCGTTGCGACCTCAATCACTCGGATGTGTCTATCAAGAAAAATCGAACCACTCACGAAAAATAAAATCAATCAAAGCAAGGAAGCGGTCCTGCTATGTGTTGAACCTGGTATAGCCCCCAGGGTCGAACTCAAGGAGCACGGATTGGCCGAAGGCCTACGAAGTAGTAAAAACAAATAAAATAAAAGACAAAATATTTTTTTAGTGGTTTTCAATTATTTTTATATTTTTTGGATTTTTAAATGATTAAGAAATTAAGAAAAGGAAATACAAACACACTTTCAACAATTTATTTAAAGTAACAAAAATCAACCAAAAATTAAAACAAAAATATTTTTATGTGTTTTATATTTTTTTATGTTTTTGGTGATTTTTTGGGATTTTTCTGATATTTATTTTATTTTCTAAAAATCAAACAGTAGCAAAACTAAGTGGTACTGTCCAGCCGAGCCAAGAAACCCTAGATAAAATATCTAAGGGCCTCAAAAAGGCCTGGAGGTAATTTTCCTATAAAGTAGGTAAAACAAAGAAAATTTGGGTACCAAATTTATTGTTTTTGGGTTTTTAATTAATTTATTAGAATTTTTATGGGTTTTTGAGTGTTTTAAGTTTTTAGGGTTTTTAACAATGAAAAATAGCCAAAATTGGCTAGAAAATCACACAAACAAAACAAATTAGTAGCTAATTTTTATGGAATTTCTAGGGGAGTTTTTATATTTTTTTGTGATTTTCCAATCTAGACAGTAGCAAAAACTAAGGTTTTTGAATTTTTAAAAATAGAAAACACAATCGAAAATGTCCTCAAAAATTCACAAAAATCCTACACCATGGTAGGAGCCATGTGTCAAATTTTCATCGAATTTGGAGGTGATTTGATATTTTATTCAAAAATAAAAAGAAGCAACAGTGCACAGGGACCTTTCTGTAATTTCAACAAAGTTCTGGGTCCCTGGAATAACAACCCTAGAAAATATAGGGAGAAGAATGCAAATTACCCTCCAGGCCACGCACGATACGCATGACTCAGGCCTGGAGGGACCAAACTGCAATTCCTATTTTTAAAATTACAAAACGTAACAGGGCAAAAAGGCAGGGACAATATTGCAAATACACCAAAATATCACGTGTTGATGCACGTGTCCACAACTGGCAGGGGTATAAATGCAATTTAAATAAACATAGGGGTCCACAGTGCAATTTTTTACAGAAATAAAAGAACTAAGCTAAATATTTACAGGACTGAAACTAAATGCATAAAAGAAAGGGGGCCTAAGGATAAATTACCCCTTTTATTAATGTCGAGCCGCTGAATAAGCGCCACGTGGTGCATCGGACGGTGAAGGACGGTTGGCGCTCCAAGGCTCAGCTACTCCCAATGATCGAACGGTGACGGCATAGCCACGTGGAAGATCTGGCGGTGGCGGTGCGTCGCTCCTACGCCTCGCTGATCGACGGTTGGGATCAGTCCTCACTGATCGGACGCTAGCTGCAGCTCTATGAATGAACGGTCATGATGTGATCTGGAGCTCTGAGGCTGATCGGACGGTCGCTGGAGGTCCTCGAAGAACAGGCAGCCGGCGAACTTCGCAGGCCCAGTACGCTCGCTCCGAGCCTCCTCGCGGGGCGCTGATGATCGGAGAATGGTCGGCGTGGGCCTCCGCGTCAGATGGGGGTCTCCGATGACCCGACCGAGCCCTGGAAGGCTCCGGCGAGGTCGGCGGAGGAACGTCTCCTGGCTCGAATGGGAGAACCTCATATGGTCCTCGTAATACCTGCAAAATAGGTCCAGAAGACTCGCGGGTCGAGGGCAAACTGCCTCGACTCGGTTAGGCGGGGTGAAGATGATCGGAGGGTCGAGATGGGCGAGCTCCGGCGAGGTGGGGACGGGGGGAGCTCGAACCCCAACTCCTGTGCGAGCTGGGTTGGATGGAGGTATGGAGAAGGTGCGCGGGAGGAAGGCGGAGGCTATGGCGAAGCCTGATGGTCGAACGGTGGTCGGACGTGATCGGAATCGGCGGAGAACGGCGGCGGAACGAAATGGGGGAAATCGGAAATTAGAGAAAAAGAAAGAACTACAGGTCTACCTGGGTGAAGGAATGGGCTGTGGTCGAGCTTGCGCAGCTCTGGGTCTTCGCCTCAAGGAACGCCGACATCCGAGGCTCGAGCTCCAACTCAGGGCGGAGCACGGCGGTGATACTCGCCGGATCAGTGGTATCCTCCTCCTCGCCTCGCTGCAACAGGTGGAGACGCTCGCTGTCACTCATGCGATCACTCTGGAGCTCACAGGGAATAAGGGGAATGACCAAAGATGGAGAATTAGGGTGGCGGAGCAGAGCATAAGTATGCTGGCGGGTCTGGGAAGAAGGGCGCGGGTAGGGCGATGTAGCGCGCGGATCCCGAGGTGAAGGCTCCGGAGAGGTTCTCGGGTATGACGTGAGCAATCTGGACCCGGGTTTTGGGCAAAAAGGAGTCGGGTCTGCATGGGAAAAATCCGAGAAGATGGGTCGGGCGCAGCAGACCCGTGGGAAGTGGTCTTGGGGGGGGAGTTGACCGGGCGGTCAGCATCCCCCAGGGCCAATGGGTGAAGGCCACGTGGCTAGAGTTTGGATTTGAAAAATAAGTTAGCAAATGGCCGAATTCGTAAAAAGTTAAAACATGAAATATTTTTATTTTATTTTTTTCTATTTTTTAGTGATTTTTAATAATTTTTTCGAAATAAAAAATAAGGTATTTACATTGTATAGCTATATATAGGTATATATACAATATGTAGGCTTTTGATTTTTGATTTTTAATTATTATTTTTGTACAATTTTATTCCCATTTTATATTTTATTTATTTATAGTATAAAATAAGGAATAAAAGGATGTTCTTATTTTATTTTTATTATTTATGTACAAGTGTAAGATAAATAGATATTTACATCTATATACATGGTATATGTACAATGTATTTTTGTGTATTTGATTTTTCTATTTTTATTTTGTTTTGATTTTAATTCTTTTTATTTTATTTATTTACAATATATAACATAGAATATTTACAAAAATTACTTTTATATATTTTCAAGGTTAAATAAATACATAGATGTGATATAGGTACATGATGAAGGGGTCTTTTTAATCTTTTTTTTTATTTTTAACTTTTTATTTTGTTTTTATCTTTTATAAATATATACAAACATTTACAAGCATATTTTTGGGTGAGGAAAACATTTTTATTTTATTTACATAAATATTTACACAAGAGCCCCTATCTCCCTCTACTGTGGCTTTTATGCGGTCAGGCCCATGCTGAGCCCTCCCTTGGGTTAGGTTGCTCAATATTTATTCTAAATATTTCCCTCTTTTTCTTTTTAATCTTTATTCTTTTATTTTTGCACAAAAACATGCTAATTATAGATTTTTACACAATGCATGCTTTTGGTAATTATTCCTATTTACACATATCTACATGCATTTGCAAAGGTTTTTGTAGCTAAAATATAAGAATAAAGAGTGATGAATGGGTATTCATCACCCCCCTATACTTAACTTTGCTAGTCCCTTAGCAAACACTTATTTGAAAAAGAAGTGAAAAAGAAAGAAAAAGAAAAAGAGGATGTACATGGATCAAGGTTGATTATTAAACTTGCCTTCATTAAATTGGGGTATGGAGCTCGATCAGATCTTTGGATTATTAATGTGTCGGAACCTTATTTAGACTTAAGCTTAAAACCTAACAGCCTTTAAGTTCCACTAATCTATAACCAAGACTCCTCAATGCTCCAGATCAGAACAAGTCATCAATCACAAACCCTTAAGACCATGAATCTTTTCTTGTCCTGTGAATGTGAAGTCTAAGCTCTCCACCTCAGAAATGGTAACTTGACAACCCTCCCCAACAAGGTAACTCTATGACCTCAATCTGGCCACTCTTTCCTCGAGGAGCGGGGTATTCCCTTCTAAGTTCAAGTACAACCGGCTCAAGAAGAGGGGGAAGAAGAGAATGGGTCTAGGCCAGTGTAGCCAAGTTCCCTTGGGAGCTTGACCAGTGTAGCCAAGTCTCCCTGCTGCAAGCTACAACAGGTGGATCATGAAACCAAGCTTTGCTTATTGCACTTATATACATACTCCGGTGGGATTATCATTTTCTCTCAGACCCACCACTTTTTTGGAGTTCTTTTCTTTTTGCACATTTTTTTTTCAAGTGCATCTGTACAGCATATACATGTGCAACATATATACAAGGAGTTTTTCCTCTTGAGCCAGTAGACTATCCCTCTTTTGAAGCTTTATTGCAACCCACAACTCCCGTCGTTAGACCTCATGGCAACCAGACCAAGTTGAGACGCACTTCCTTCACTAAAAGAAGAAGAGAGGTTCCGCCTAGAAGTACTACCCTCATATGCTACCCCAAGTCAAGGAAGACTGCCTCCTTACCACCTCATCCGTAGAGAGCTCGGTGCATAGTGCTGGTGTCCAAGTAAAACCATAATCTATATGAGTCATGTGTTGTTGTTAAGTGTTCTACTTAGGCTCATTGAGATGACATGTGATCATAGCCTAGTGGACTCAAAGAATTAAGTCACCATGGACCTGAAAAGCTTTAAACCTAAGCCCTATAAGGTTCCTCTTAGAAATTAGGTGGATTAAGATCTTAATCAAGCTCCATTTCTCAATTTGATTCCAGGCTAGTTTAAATGTCAACCATCATCCAGAAAAACTATATACATATGTACAAAAAGATGCTTATTTACACAAATTTTACAATCATGCAAAATTTTTGAAAAATGTTTTGAAATCATGAAATGATGATGCATGACGTGCAAGTTTTGCAAAAAGATATTTACACACATTTACACAAGATTTTTGCAAACTTTTGATTTTCAAAACATTTTAGAAAAATTTTGTACTATATACATAATTTTGATACAAAAATATTTACACAAGCTTTACACAAAAGATTTTTGAAATCATTTTTACAAAAATAATTTGTACACTAGCTATGTATGTGCAAATAAAAGAAGATTATGTGCATGAAATTTTTTTAATTTTTGTGGTTTTTAGCCATTTTATTTATTAACACACTCACACAAAGTACGAGTTATGGCTAAAGTATATATGAAATATATACACACCCCCCTATACTTAGCTCCAACGATGTCCTCAGAGTCAAGAGCGATGAAGAAGACATAACTCATGCTAGGTATAGGGAAGTGAAAAGAAAGGCTATACAAAAAGGAAATGAAAAGTCAAGAGGGGCCCAGGTCTTCCCCCTGTACTTAGGATCAAGTAATCCTAAGTATAGCAGGCTGTATACTAAGGGAAAACCTGAGTGCAGAATGTACAGGGTCTACACCCCCTATACTTAGGGTGAAATATCCCTAAGTATAGGCAGCAAAAACAGGGGTAGACAGAAACAAAAGAAATACCCGAAAAGCCTAACATCCCCCCTATACTTAGGGTAAAGTGCACCGTAAGTATAGCATAATCACAAGATGAAGGAAGGGATGTGGAACTAAAGAATGTGGTGATATGGACATCTGGATCTATACAAGGCGGAAGAACAGTGAAACTCAGGCGTGAGATGCATTAGATGTGAGTCAAAGACCACATCTCACACAAAATGAATAGGGGCAAGATCAACGACTCGCGGCTCATGATCTAGAAATGGCTTGAGCCGCTGGCCATTCACTCGAAAGGTACTCTCAGAAGACAACTCAGATATGTCGATGCTACCGTTGTCGTGTACCTTTCTAACCAGATAAGGTCCCTTCCATTTGCTCTGTAGCTTCCCTGGAAATAATCGTAGCCTCGCATCAAACAACCATACTCTCTGTCCAATCTCAAAATGCTTGTGGCTGATATGAGAATCATGCCACTCCTTGACTTTCTCCTTATAATGTAGGCTGCTTGAGAAAGCTGCATCTCTAAGCTCCTCCAGGGCAGCTAGCTCTGCCCTCCTCTGGTCTCCCATACAATCTGGATCCATCAAAATATCTGTAACTGCCCAAAGTGACTTGTGCCTCAGCTCAACAGGTAAATGGCATGGCTTGCCATATACGAGGCGAAAGGGAGATGTGCCCAAAGGTGTCTTAAAAGACGTCCTATATGCCCACAAGACCGAGTCCAAAAGCTGTGACCAATCCTTTCGGTCAGGGCGGACGACTTTCTGCAGAATAGTCTTAATCTCCCTATTCGACACTTCGGCTAGACCATTCGTCTGTGGATGGTTAGGTGTAGCAACACGATGGTCTATGCCGAACTCGCTAGCAAGTGCCTTCACCTGGTCGTTGATGAAGTGAGATCCCCCATCAGAAATCAGAACTCGTGGAACCCCGAACCGCGTGATGATGTGCTTCCTCAAAAATCTGCAAACGGTCCTCGCATCAGCGGCTCGGGCGGGGATAGCCTCCACCCAACGACTCACATAATCAACGGCCAACAGAATGTACTCAAATCCCTGACTCTTAGGGAATGGACCCATGAAATCGATGCCCCATGCGTCAAAAACCTCACAGAAGTGAATGGGCTGCATCGGCATCATATCACGCTGTCCACAAGTGCCCATCCTCTGAAAGTCAGTACACCTCTTCACGAACTCATCTGAGTCCTTGAAGAGGGTAGGCCACCACAAGCCGGATTGGAGCACTTTCTGTGCCGTTCTCCTCCCAGAATGATGTCCTCCTGCCTCAAGCTTGTGGCAGTAAGTGAGGACGCTATGGTGTTCCTCCTGAGGAATACACCGACGCCAGACGCTATCCCCTCCTTCGTGGTAAAGGATGGGATCCTCCCAATGGTAAGACTTGGCCTTCGGGAGGAAGGTCTTAAGCCTCTGCCTGGGCCAATCTTATGGGACTTTCCCAGCAACGAGAAAGTTCACAATATCGGCGTACCATGGGAGTGAGGCGATAGCAAGGATCGCCTCATCTGGGAAGGTATCTCTAATAGGGTCATTCTGCTCAAAATCCTCAGGCTGCTCTAGTCGGGAGAGATGATCCGCCACCACATTCTTGACTCCAGGCTTATCTTTGATCTCAATGTCGAACTCCTGGAGTAGAAGGATCCATCTAGTCAGTCTGGCTTTGGCATCCTTCTTTTCCATGAGGTACCTGATGGCGGTGTGATCTGTAAACAAAGTCACTCTAGATCCAATGATATATGATCTGAACTTATCTAGGGCGAACACTACAGCTAGCATCTCCTTCTCTGTGACTATGTAATTCCGCTGGGCAGAATCCAATGTGCGGCTAGCATAGTGTATGGCAAATGGAACTCCATCCCTCCTCTGTCCCAGCACTGCCCCTACGGCAAAATCGGAGGCATCCGTCATGATCTCGAATGGGAGAGACCAATCTGGCGGCTGGAGGAGAGGAGCCTCAATAACACACTGCTGGAGAGTCGCGAAGGACGAAAGACACTTGTCATCGACAAGGAACTCGGTGTCTTTCGTCAAGAGGTCAGTCAACGGTCGGGCGATCCTGCTAAAGTCCTGAATGAATCTCCGATAAAATCCAACGTGCCCTAGGAATGACCGTAACTGCCTCAGATTGGACGGCGGTGCGAGTTTCCTAATGACATCAACCTTGGCCGGATCAACCTCCATACCCCTGTTGGAGATGATGTGGCCAAGCACCGTCCCTTGAGTCACCATGAAGTGACTCTTCTCCCAAGATAAAACCAAATGAAACTCAATACATCGCTGGAGTACCCGGTCTAGGCAGTCAAGACAGGAGTCGAATCCGTCGCCGTAGACCGAGAAATCGTCCATGAAGACCTCCAAACACTCCCCTACCATGTCCGAGAAGATCGACAGCATGCACCTCTGAAAAGTCGCAGGGGCATTGCATAGCCCAAATGGCATGCGTCGAAAAGCATATGTGCCGAAGGGACAGGTAAAGGTGGTCTTCTCCTGATCCTCAGGAGCGATGGCCACTTGGTTGTAGCCTGAGTACCCATCCAGGAAGCAATAATGGCTCTTCCCTGCCAGTCTCTCAATGATCTGGTCAATAAAAGGCAGGGGGAAATGGTCCTTCTTGGTGGCCTGGTTGAGTCTCCTGTAGTCAACACAGACCCTCCAAGAGGTGGGTACTCGTGTAGCAATCTCCTCTCCCGACTCACTGATCACATTCGTGATGCCCGTCTTCTTGGGCACCACATGCAAGGGGCTGACCCACTTGGTGTCGGAAATGGGATAAATAAAATCTGCGCTCCACCATTTTGATATTTCCTTCATCACAACCTCTCTCAGGTTGGGGTTCAGTCGCCGCTGGAACTCACGCGACGGCTTCGCCCCCTCCTCGAGATAGATATGGTGGGAGCACACTGATGGACTAATCCCATGGAGATCTGCTACGCTCCATCCGATCGCCTTGCGGTTCTTTTCAAGAACCCCCATCAAACGGGATTCCTGCTCTCTAGTCAACTCGGCGAAGATGATGACTGGGTACATCTCTGGATCGCCCGCAAGGAATCTATACTTCAGCGAAGTAGGGAGCGGCTTCAGCTCTGGAATGCTCGGTGCTGGCAAATCTGGCTGCGGAAGAAACTGAGTGAATGCTGCTAAGTCTGCCAAATCTGCCTGGGAGAAGTGAAGCGAACTCTCGCAAACTGGATCGGAAGAAGGCTGCTCAACTGCATTGTCTCTGGTCTGCTCTGCATCTGCCTCCTCCTCATCTGTAGGCTCAAGTGGAATCAGGTCTGGCATCTGATCATCACAATAGGCCCAATCAGACTCTGAATCCGAGGGATCTGTATCCACCGCGGTGGCATCAGTACCACCGTAAAGCAAGGTGGCCTCAGCACCACCATCACTGAAAATCATGTCACGATCAAGGACCGGCTCTGCTGCCTCTATGGTATCCTGGACCAGGGTTGTGCTCTCCAGACTCTCCTCTGCTATCATCTCGCCATCAGCTATATCTGAATATGAGAGGATGGTCTGTGCTGCAGGATCTGCCCAAGCTGCCTCATCATCTGTGATCACAAAATCACAGTCCTGGTGGATGTCTGGCTCTGCGTCTGTCAGCTGCTCTGAATCTGTACTCGCATCTGAGCGGGCTCTCTCTCTAGCCCTGTAGTCCTCGACCGTCTCTATTTGTATACTCTCACCCTCGACGCGAAAGTACACCTTCCCTCTATCATGATCAGTCACTGCCTTGGCTGTGGCCACGAACGGACGACCTAGGATGATGGGGGTATCGGCCACTGACTCAGGGATCTCCATGTCCAACACTACGAAGTCCACGGGGAATTTCAGGCCCTGAATCGTGACGATAACGTCTCGTAATAACCCCTTCGGCCTTTTGACAGATCGATCAGCGAACTGAAGGACTGTCCTGCTCTGTCGAAGAGTGCCCAACTCGAAAAAGGTTGATCGACGATCCGCTATCTAGTAGAGTACGGTCGAACCTCTGCTCGCTAATCTGGCATTTGACATACGGGGCCCCTGAATCTGGCCTCTTGGCTGGCAGTCGGTTCTGGATCGCAAAACACGTGGCTTTCGTCAGCACATGGATCTCTGAAGTGTGGTTCCTCCTCCTCCTCCTGACTGTGGTCCTGTCTCTCAAAGAACGCTGGAGCAGGGGGATGTGCTGCAAAGCCTCCTGGAGGGTCAGCTGGATGTGGAATCGATCGATCATGCTCTGGCTGAACTCCTCAAGTTCTCTCTTTTTTGGATTTTCTTTTTTCTTCCCCTTCCCCATCTGAAGGGCTCTAGGGAAGGGGATCACAGGGTCCTTCGCAGATGAAGGACTAGGAAAAGGCCTAGACGGTTCGATGATAGGATCCACACATACATCATGCACCACAGTGGGACCAGAAGAAACTAAACCTTTTCCTTTATTCAAACCAAAGTCCTGAGATACATCAAAGCGAGGAAAGACAACATCTCTCTCAACACAAACACTGGTGGCCTCAGTACCACCATGGGCTGGCTGTGCTGCTGCTGCTGGTAGACGTCGCGCGGCCTAAGTACCGCGGGCTGGCTCGGCTATCCTGGTGGCTTCAGTACCACCTCCTCGATCTGGTGAAGCGGCGGCCTCAGTACCGCCGGTGGGATCAGCATCCTTGGTGGCCTCAGTGCCACCGTCATCATCTGGAGCGGCCTCAGTACCGCTCTCCTCCTCCTCATGTGGCGCCTCTGAAGTATCCTCGTGGTGAAGCTCAGATGAGGCGCCGCCGCCTGCTGGGGTCCTACCGCTCCTAAGTGTGACAAAATCAGCATCAAATAGATCCGAAGATGTATCGACAAATGGGTCACTAGGAGTGGCAAACTCATTGTGTACTACCTGCTCAGATTTCCTCTTGAGGTTATTCGGATTCGGCTCAATCTGGGCTGGAATGGCGGCCTTCCCTCTCACCAAGTCCCGCATCTCCTGGCGGAACTCGTCCATCTCCCGTCTGAATGTGGCCTGCTGGTCCGTGAGGAGGCGGGCGATGTCATCCAAAGCGGGGCTCTCGTGGGAGCCCGACGGGTAGCCTCTCTGGGGGTGAGGCTGCTGGAACTGCTGCTGGTGGTAAGAGGGGTATGAGGAAGGGTGCTGCTGCTGAACTGGGTGAGCCTGCTGCTCACGTCTCCACGGCTGTCCCTGCTGCTGATAGGGACGAGGACCAAAGGATGATGGCTGGTGCTGCTGGTATGCTGGGGGCTGCTGCTGCGGCTGGTGATCTCTCTGCTGGGAGTACTGCCCTCCCTGTCCTGACGGCTGCTGCTGGGGCTGGGCACTACCACTCCCCCACCTGAATCCGGGATGGTCTCGTCGGATCCCAGGCTGGGGGCGGTCATACCAAATCCCTTTGACATCCATCAACGACTCGGCATCATAGGGGGCTGGCGGGAGTACTGCCAGAGGCTGGTCCGGCTGGTATACCACCATCTGCATGTCTGGAGATGGTGGGGACTGGTAGGTGGGCTGCGGCTACTGGTACGGCTCCGCCTGTACAAGATGAACCTATCTAGGCTGCACAGGGGTGCTGGAGCGCTGGGACGAGCTGCTGCTGCTGCTGGAGTTACCTCGCGACTGAAGACGGGGCTGAGAAGCCGTCTGTGCCTCCTGGAGACACATGAGCTGTGTCTTCATGTCGCTCAGAACCTGTGCCATCTGTTCCATCTGAGTGATGCTCTGGCACTGCTTCTTCTCAATCAGCTCCATGCGGTCCAGCTTCTCGCTGATAATGCCCATGTCCGCAGCTGTCGACTCTGCTTGTGCTGCTGCGGCTGCGGACGAACTGGATGGACCTGCATCTACCCGTGTTATCCGCTGGTACTGCACGGGTCCTGGCTGCTGTGGCTGGGTCTTCTGAGTATACAACCTGTTCTGGGACATCACCATGTAGTTTTCTGCCATCTCCTCGTAGATGGCCCAGACCTGGTCATGGTCCTTGGCAAAGTAGGACCCGCCGCAAGAAGCGTTCACCAGACCCTGAAGCTCTGGCGTCAACCCGCTGAAAAAGCTCTGAACTAGGTTCAGCTTGGAGATGTCGTGGTGCGGGCATCTGTCTAGGAGCTCTCGAATCCCGAGAAACTAAGGTAAAGGTACTGAATCGATGGTCGTTGCGACTTCAATCACTCAGATGTGTCTATCAAGAAAAATCGAACCACTCGCGAAAAATAAAATCAATCAAAGCAAGGAAGCGGTCCTGCTATGTGTTTAACCTGGTATAGCCCCCAGGGTCGAACTCAAGGAGCACGGATTGGCCGAAGGCCTACGAAGTAGTAAAAACAAATAAAATAAAAGACAAAATATTTTTTTAGTGGTTTTCAATTATGTTTATATTTTTTTGGATTTTTAAATGATTAAGAAATTAAGAAAAGGAAATACAAGCACACTTTCAACAATTTATTTAAAGCAACAAAAATCAACCAAAAATTAAGACAAAAATATTTTTATGTGTTTTATATTTTTTTATGTTTTTGGTGAATGTTTGGGATTTTTCTGATATTTATTTTATTTTCTAAAAATCAAACAGTAGAAAAACTAAGTGGTACTGTCCAGCCGAGCCAAGAAACCCTAGATAAAATATCTAAGGGCCTCAAAAAGGCCTGGAGGTAATTTTCCTATAAAGTAGGTAAAACAAGGAAAATTTGGGTACCAAATTTATTGTTTTTGGGTTTTAATTAATTTATTAGAATTTTTATGGGTTTTTGAGTGTTTTTAAGTTTTTAGGGTTTTTAAACAATGAAAAATAGCCAAAATTGGCTAGAAAAGCACACAAACAAAACTAATCAGTAGCTAATTTTTATGGAATTTTTAGGGGAGTTTTTATATTTTTTTGTGATTTTCCAATCTAGACAGTAGCAAAAACTAATGTTTTTGAATTTTTAAAAATAGCAAACACAATCGAAAATGTCCTAAAAAATTCACAAAAATCCTACACCATGGCAGGAGCCATGTGTCAAATTTTCATCGAATTTAGAGGTGATTTGATATTTTATTCAAAAATAAAAAGAAGCAACAGTGCACAGGGACCTTGCTGTAATTTCAACAAAGTTCTGGGTCCCTGGAATAACAACCCTAGAAATTATAGGGAGAAGAATGAAAATTACCCTCCAGGCCACGCACGATACGCGTGACTCAGGCCTGTAGGGACCAAATTGCAATTCCTATTTTTAAAATTACAAAACGTAACAGGGCAAAAAGGTAGGGACAATATTGCAAATACACCAAAATATCGCGTGTCGATGCATGTGTCCACAACTGGCAGGGGTATAAATGCAATTCAGATAAACATAGAGGTCCACAGTGCAATTTTTTACAGAAATAAAAGAACTAAGCTAAATATTTACAGGACTGAAACTAAATGCATAAAAGAAAGGGGGCCTAAGGATAAATTACCCCTTTTATTAATGTCGAGCCGCTAGATAAGCGCCACGTGGTGCATCGGACGGTGAAGGACGGTTGGCGCTCCAAGGCTCAGCTACTCGCGATGATCGAACGGTGACGACGTAGCCACGTGGAAGATCTGGCGGTGGCGGTGCGTCGCTGCTACGCCTCTCTGGATCGACTGCTGGGATTAGTCCTCACTGATCGGACGCTAGCTGCAGCTCCGTGAATGAACGGTCAGGATGTGATCTAGAGCTCTGAGGCTGATCGGACGGTCGCTGGAGGTCCTCGAAGAACAGGCAGCGGGCGAACTTCGCAGGCCCAGTACGCTCGCTCCGAGCCTCCTCACGGGGCGCTGATGATCGGAGAAAGGTCGGCGTGAGCCTCCACGTCAGATGGGGGTCTCCGATGACCCGACCGAGCCCTGGAAGGCTCCGGCGAGGTCGGCAGAGGAACGTCTCCTGGCTCGAACGGGAGAACCTCAGATGGTCCTCGTAATACCTACAAAATAGGTCCAGAAGACTCGCGGGTCGAGGGCAAACTGCCTCGACCCGGTTAGGCGGGGTGAAGATGATCGGAGGGTCGAGATGGGCGAGCTCCGGCGAGGTGGGGACGGGGGGAGCTCGAACCCCAACTCCTGTGCGAGCTGGGTTGGATGGAGGTATGGAGAAGGTGCGCGGGAGGAAGGCGGAGGCTATGGCGAAGCCTGATGGTCGAACGGTGGTCGGACGTGATCGGAATCGGCGGAGAACGGCGGCGGAACGAAATGGGGGAAATCGGAAATTAGAGAAAAAGAAAGAACTACAGGTCTACCTGGGTGAAGGAATGGGCTGTGGTCGAGCTTGCGCAGCTCTGGGTCTTCGCCTCAAGGAACGCCGACGTCCAAGGCTCGAGCTCCAACTCAGGGCGGAGCACGACGGTGATACTCGCCGGATCAGTGGTATCCTCCTCCTCGCCTCGCTGCAACAGGTGGAGACGCTCGCTGTCACTCGTGCGATCACTCTGGAGCTCACAGGGAATAAGGGGAATGACCAAAGATGGAGAATTAGGGTGGCGTAGCAGAGCTTTAGTATGCTGGCGGGTCCGGGAAGAAGGGCGCGGGTAGGGCGATGTAGCGCGCGGATCCCGAGGCGAAGGCTCCGACGAGGTTCTCGGGTATGACGTGAGCAATCCGGACCCGGGGTTTGGGCAAAAAGGAGTCGGGTCTGCTGGGAAAAATCCGTGAAGATGGTTCGGGCGCAGCAGACCCGTGGGAAGTGGTCCTGGGGGGGAGTTGACCGGGTGGTCAACATCCCCCAGGGCCAATGGGTGAAGGCCACGTGGCTAGAGTTTGGAATTGAAAAATAAGTTAGCAAATGGCCGAATTTGTAAAAAGTTAAAACATGAAATAATTTTTATTTATTTTTTTCTATTTTATAATGATTTTTAATAATTTTTTCGAAAAAAATAAGGTATTTACATTGTATAGCTATATATAGGTATAAATACAATATGTAGGCTTTTGATTTTTGATTTTTAATTATTATTTTTGTACAATTTTATTCCCATTTTATATTTTATTTATTTATAGTATAAAATAAGGAATAAAAGGATGTTTTTATTTTATTTTTATTATTTATGTACAAGGGTAAGATAAATAGATATTTACATCTATATACATGGTATATGTACAATGTATTTTTGTGTTTTTGATTTTTCTATTTTTATTTTGTTTTGATTTTAATTCTTTTTATTTTATTTATTTACAATATATAACATAGAATATTTACAAAAATTACTTTTATATATTTTCTAGGTTAAATAAATACATAGATGTGATATATGCACATGATGAAGGGGTCTTTTTAAACTTTTTTTTTTATTTTTAACTTTTTATTTTGTTTTTATCTTTTATAAATATATACAAATATTTACAAGCATATTTTTGGGTGAGGAAAACATTTTTATTTTATTTACATAAATATTTACACAAGAGCCCCTATCTCCCTCTACTGTGGCTTTTATGCGGTCAGGCCCATGCTGAGCCCTCCCTTGGGTTAGGTTGCTCAATATTTATTCTAAATATTTCCCTCTTTTTCTTTTTAATCTTTATTCTTTTATTTTTGCACAAAAACATGCTAATGATAGATTTTTACACAATGCATGCTTTTGGTAATTATTCCTATTTACACATATCTACATGCATTTGCAAAGGTTTTTGTAGCTAAAATATAAGAATAAAGAGTGATGAATGGGTATTCATCAGTGGGTTTAAAGATTAGCCCATTAATGGATCTTTGGGCTAGTGGGAGATTGTTGGACACTGCGAGCCCACGATGAATCATGATGCAATAAATGTATAGCAAATACCATTCCCATATATGAAATGAAGAATAATTAATTTGCATATTAGGTCCCTCAGTACAATTAGGGTTATGTACCATGGCCATCTTGATGATCATACAGTTGTTGATTCAATTGTTGAATTATAGAGACTGGTGCTTGGATGAATATATAAAGAGTTAGATTGAGGACTCATCAAGCACCATAAAATGATTATTAAGAGATGATCTCCAATTTGAGTAGGAGATGGCAATCCTCTCTCTCATGGGATGATATCTAACCAACCTCTAGATGTAGGTCCTCTACATAGTAATAGAGACTCGAAGGTGTAAGATAAGTTAGATCAAAGAGTTGACTTAACGAGATCAAGATAACCAAAGACCTATGTCGTATGCTTTCATGATATAGGCATGCAACCTCTGACGAAAGACAAATACGTTACTATATGTTTGAGTATGTACATTTGGCAGAGTAATAGGTTGATGATCTAATCAAATTCTATATAGTGACACGATGGTGTGCATACAAGGGCATATGAGTAAAACAATCTCTCAAAGGGATCATATAGGTTCACTTACTAAACCAGAAGACTTAATATCACTCATGAGATATTGGGATCAAATTCCATGCATGATTGTCTCGCTTTGTAAGCTTGACATGGGATCAAATTCCATGCATGATTGTCTCGCTTTGTAAGCTTGACTGAATTTGTAGGTTTGATATATGCCTTTGAAAAGTTTATGATCAATACTTGGGTATTATATATGTTTTTGGAAAGTATATGATCAATAACAACTCCCAATGATCAAATGAGAAATTTAATGATAATAACCGTGAAGACTATAGTCTAAATATATCTAAAATTTCATATTTATTCTAGGCCTCCTAGCATGCATGATATATAGGTATTTGGAATATCTGAGGATGATGTTATTATAAACGATTGTATAACCATGATGCTTCCATTCCGAGGGAATGGTGAAACAAGTCTGGATTTTAGTGACTTCTCTCTTAGAGAACTGGTCTGATCATAGTCCAAATGTTGGATATTTATATGAATGTGATTCATATGCAGTGAGAGGATTAAATCTACGACTTTTATTTTAATCAAACATCTATGTTCCCCAAGATATGGATTTGAGATGTGATCTCAATATCCAAGTCATTATATGTAGAACGTACAATAGTTCCAAATATCCGCGGATAAAGCGCATTGTTCTTGAAAGAGTTCAAGAATAATTCCATTGTTGATAATGTATCTAAGCATTGATGAAAATTGATAGTTAAATGTGATTTAATTATCATGAATAATATGAATTTGATTCATATTATTTGGCCATAAAAAATAGTTATCTATGATAATTAAATTTGATATAATTATCAAAGATGTGAATAATGTGAATGTGATTCATGTTATTTGGGCACATGAGAAGGGTCATCTTAGATAATTAAAAGTGATTTAGTTATCAAAGATATGATTAATGTGGATATATCTATGCATAATAATCATGGATATGATAAATATAGACATTTAATTGTAAATAGCATTACAAATTATATGTTGTTGTGAATTGGATTCACAATAAATAGTTAATTGTAAATCTGATTTACAAATTATTTTGGATATATGAATATGATTCAAATTTATCAATAGTATGATTGGTTTTTCACAAATTTAATTTGAGTTTTTTTGTGAAGATAAATGCTATAATAGTTGTTGTATTTTAATATATATATATATAATAAATATATATTAAGGAAGGCAAGACCACCAAAGTGGACGTCCACCTTGACCCATTCAAAAGGGTGGACAACCACCCTCTTTTTAGGGTGGTGGTTGCCTCCCTTATTATCTATTTACTATAACTAAAATTAAAATGAATTAATTTGTTTCTTAATAAAAGGATATAATTAATTTATTTTAATTAAATTAGTTGTTGTAAAATTGTAGCAACAAATCATGTCCATTGAATAATAACCTCTTAATCTAAACTGTTGGATTAAGAGGGCACGTGGATAGAGATCCATATACATCCAACTAGTATAAAAAGGAAGGGTGGGTCTTTCCTTTTAGAAAAAAACACATAAATCCAAAAGGAATTAAACTCTCCCTATCTTTCTCTCTCTACACATGCCCCTCTCTCCTTCCTTAGACTGGACATCCACCCTAAACCCTAGAAAGGGTCGTAGCCATCGAGACGTCGTTGTGCTGCCGGATTAACTACTCATTGATATCCATCTTCTTCAATGCGCTTGTCTCATGAAGATGACGTTGGATCTCGTGAGATGAGATCAGGAGATTCGACGCTTGGATCATCAATATGGATTGCGAGGAGCACACGTTTGATCAACATGCTCGCAAGCATCTCCTCCGTTGGATCGAACTTGAGACACGAGGTCTCTTCGTTTAGAGACCCGATCACAACCATAAATCAAGAGGTAAGCTTAATACTTATTTATGGTTTAGAAGAAACAATCCAAGAAGTATTATTGGATCATGTGGTTTCATCGTTCAATTTTTTTTAAATTTTGTTTCCCCAAGCAACTAGTATGACTAGTTGCTCCTGATCGCATATGATGTGATCCCCATGCTTCCGTGATGTGATTAAGGATTTTACAATATCCATCACGAAGAAGATTGAGATCCACAAGCGATCAAAGTGACGGTACTACCGTGTAGCAATGACAACGACTCTCTCTAGTACAAGGGGTGGACGACCACACTTGAGCGAGTGAGAGAGAGTTGGGGCATGAGAATTTGAGGAAGAGAGAGGCTTGCAAAATGTTGTAAAAGAAGAGCTCGGGTTGCCTCTTATTTTATAGTATTTTTGGAGTCCATGGATCAAAATCCATGTACAACTCAAAATCAATTGTTGAGATTGATTACTATTTCTATTCAATGGTCAGGATTTTGTTGCATATAAATGCAACAATAATTAATTTAAATCGAATTAAATTTATTACAGTATCAATATATTAATTTATTTAAATCAATATGAATAAAAGGATAAAGAAGGAGGCTAGCCACCTTCCACAAATAGAGGGGACAATCACCTTGAATTAGTCAAGGGTGACCGTCCACCCTCCGTATTAGGAAGGTGGCTCCCTTTCCAATCATGTGAGATTTTTATATCTCACATAATCCTTTATTTATTTGCTACAACATTTGTTGCAAATTAATTCACAAAAATAATTCCAAATTAATTTTGTGATGATTGTAATTATGCTAATAAATAATGTGAATCATATTCACACATACAAAATAAAATATAAATTATATTTTCAATTAATTATCCAATGTGAATCCTGTTCACATCAACATTTAAATTGTAAATTCTAATTACAATAAGCTCTCTCTAATATTTTATTAACCACATTTAAAATTTATTTGATTAATATGGATAATTCTATCCACATTATTCATATCCTTGATAATTAAAACACATTTAATTATCAATTTCTCAATGTTCAGATACACTATTCATCAATGGAATTATTTTTGAACTCTTTGAAGAATAACGTGCTTTCTCCGTGGATACTTGGAGATAAGGACATGGTGATTGTACATTCCATGTATAATGTCTCGGATATTGAGATTATTTCTCAAATCCAAATCTCGAAGACCTCTAATAGATGTTTGATTAAATCAAATTCATAAATATAATATTCTAATCGCATTTGAATCGTATTCAAATCAATGTCCAGCATTTGGACAAAAATTAGATTAATTCTCTACTGAGAGGAGTCATTAAAGTCCAAACATGTTTCACCACTCCCTCTGAATGGAAGCGTCATGGTTATACAATCGTTTATAATCACATCACCCATAAGTATTCCTAATTCCCATACATGTCGCATATCGGATGACCTAGAATAAACCTGATGTTTTGGATCTCTTTTAGACTGTCTTCTTCAGGGTTTTATCATTAGGTTTCTCATTTGGTAATTGGGAGTTGGTATCGATCATAAGCTTTTAAAAAAAAATCATACCTGCAAATTCTTGTCATGCTTTCAAAGCAAGATAACCATGCATGGAATTTATCGATCTCAATACCTCATGAGTGAGCTCATATCTTCTAGTTCAGTAGTGAACCTGCATGATCCCTTTAAAAGATCGTATTACTCAATATAAATTAAAAACATCCTTTTGAAATATAATATAAAAAATATAAAATTAAAAATCAAATAAAAAATATATAAAAAAAATCGACAAAAAGATTTTCTCAGAAGAAGAAAAGAAATAAAAAAATCACAAAAATATTTTCTTCACTCAAAAGTTAACGCACGACTTTCTGCCTCCTTGTGTTCGACCCTGGAACACTTGCCCGGTAAAATAATTAGTGAATAATAAATTTAGGAGAGGAGCTCCTTTTATTCTCTCTCTCTCTCTCTCCTATATTTATTGTCTTTTGTTTGTTAAATAGATTTGTCTCCTCGATTCTACAACCGATATCATTTTCGTTGTTAGGAATATTCATATATGAAAATGGTGCTGTTGCCAGGGATGAGTTAGAGATCACTTGATTTTCTGACTTGTTCTAGACAATCACCCACTTCTCAATTCCTTTCCTTTTTCCTGACAACCACACATTTTGCCTTCTCATCAAAATAGTTTCGTTGTCAGGGAGGCATAGCCATGCTTGTTTTTTTAAGATTTTATTCTTTGTGATTTTTCCCTTTCTTCTCTCCTTAGTTTTCTAGGTTTTCTCGATTTTTCACAGTTTTTGAGTGTCTGGTTTTCTCTTGATTTTTTTCAGTTTTATTTACTTTGATTTCATCTAGGTTTTTACGTGTTTTATTTTTATCTGGCTTTTCTTAGTTTTTGTTTTCTCGGTTGTTATCACTTTTTGTTTTTTTATTAGTTTCTTTTTGTCTTGTGATTTTTTCTTCATTTATGTCTTGTATTTTCTTTTATATGTGTTTGTGCTAACATGTGTTGCAAGGCATGTAGGATTAGCCGGCTTCTTAGGAAGTCGAACTAGCTGAGAGAGTAGAGATCAACTCATTCTTCTATGAGCTGGTTGTAGAGGAGTAGCGTGAGTCTGACTACGTATTTTCTATAGATTTTTAGAGATAATTTTTTCTGGTTTCTTTTGATAGTTCATGGCCTTTGCCCTTGTTTTTGTTTTTGGTGAGAGAGGAGGGGGCACTTGCCCGTTTTATTTTGTAGAAAGGTGTCCACTAAGTACATCACGACTTGTAGAGTGGACACTCTGACTTTTTCTTCTCGAGGTCTACTTCGTCAAGTACCGGTGCACTTGGGGGACCTCACCACAATGTTTGACTTTCCGACCTTTTTCTTTGGTTCACGTGATTTTGTGAAAATTTAGGGGTGAATGCATGTTTGATTACATGAATAAAACTAGAACCGACTACACTAATCAACTCCTAGGCATAATTCATTGATTTGAAAATTAAGTTGTTCTTACGCTAGAGATGTTGGTTTAGGACATTATTTTCACGGCTTCTTCATCCATTATCTTAGGTTTATATTTTCTACGTGGATTTTATTGCACATAGAGAGCTGGAATCAGGTATGGTTTCTTTCCATGCATGCATCATAGTTTTCCAACATATTTTTTGATTTCCCCCTCCATGAGACACAATTTCCAAAAATAAAGCAAATCGAACTCCTGTTAGATATTCTTGAAAATATACGAAAAGGTGAAAACCTTAAAAAATAAACAAGATTTTTTCTTTTAAAACTTCAACCAAAAAAAATCCTTGGACTTAATTATATTGGAAGAGCAAACCCCTCATTGTTGCATGTACTAAACTCCAGACAAAGAAGGTGAGGACATAACCCTAAGGATAGATCCAAAAACCCCTGGACTTTTGCCCTAAGTACATGTGTATCACTCTTTGACACATTGTTGCAACTGCAAGCATTTGCCTCTGACCATATAGAGTCATTTTGTTGCACTTTGCTTCACAATTTCCTTTGGGCTAGATATAACTCGACAGCCCGGCCAGATGGTTCCATCATTTGGGGGATTGTGAGGACGTAGGCTGGGAAATTGGGCGACACTAGTTATGATTCTGCCTAAATAATTGCTTGATCACCTAACTAAAATTGACAAGATAAAAGATCAAACTCTTATGGCCACCACTATGCATAGTTGGTGAATTAAGATTTTGCGTTATATTTTTTTGCGAGGTGTGTGTTTTAAGCATATTATACACCTTCAAACTCGTGTTCTTGATTTGACATTGTATTTAGTTCTGTATCCTTTCGACATCAAGGGTGATGTTTGGACAGATTTTACGCTCGGACTCCACCTTTCGACATCAAGGGTGATGTTTGGACAGATTTTATGCTCGGACTCCACGAGCCTTCGATCTTCCACTGTCTTGCGTACATCTTCACAGACTCGGGCTGACCCTCTTATCGAGTTGGTCCCATCTACTCACGAGGAGAGTCAGACCCAGACTCCCTAGCCTCGCAACCTTTCAGTCAAGGCAGACCCTTGCCTTGGCTTTTCGACTATTTATCCTACACATTTACACTAAGTTCTTATAAGACTTTTTCCTTCCTATAGGATTCAACGGACATCATGTCTAGAGGAAAGGCACCTATCGATAAACGAGTTGTTCCTACACATTTACACTGAGTTCTTATAAGACTTTTTCCTTCCTATAGGATTCAACGGACATCATGTCTAGAGGAAAGGCACCTATCGATAAACGAGTTGTTGGGAGTAAGCAGTCGAGGAGAGACACGTCGAAGAGAGACCTGATCCAGCTATGGATATTATAGTAGGGATTCTCGACACCCTACAAAAGATGAACGAATAGATTAAAGATCAGTTTATAGTCTTGGATGAGTTCAGAGTTGAGATCCCTGTGTTGAGAGCAGGAGATGGGAGCCCACCACCAGCTATCATGGTTCCCACTACTTTGGGAAATGAGTATGACCCTGGAGCTACGATGCTATAACATCGGATTCGGCTACCACCGAATTAAGGGCCATACGATTTGAGACTGTCCTTCATTTCCTTGCTTCCCAAGTTCAATGGGAACATGTCAGAGGAGTCATTCACCTTTTTTAGCAATTTAAGATTATTTGTGGAATGATAAATTATCCAAGAGTTACGTAGGATGCTATACGCCTCAAGGCTTTCCCTTTTGCCTTAGCAGATAAGGCATTAGATTGGCTGAATCATCTAGGAAAAGAGATTTCGACTTGGGATGATCTCAAGTCAACCTTCCTGCGTAATATTTTCCTCTTGTATGGACAAATGCAATGAGGAGTCGTATCTCCAATTTCATACATATCTCACATGAGTTGTTCAACTGAGAGATGCCCTCATTAAGAGATACCATTGAAGGTGTTTGTTTAGAACTTTTTAGAGGACTCCAGCCATATATTCATGGCTTAGTGAGTATTTCATGTAGCAGTAGTTGTTTGAATAGGGATGTCAAGTCTATTTGGTCCATCTTCGAGGGGATGGTAGAGAATTCAAGAGTTATATATTTTACTCGAGCATTCCAAAAGGCCTCATAGACATCACACCAACGATATCATCAAAAGGTGGCACCTATTTCATATTTTGAATAACGATCTAACATGGGCTATATTAGAGATAAGATTACATTAGTCGATGTGATTCAGAAGAAAGTACAAGATTTGAAGAAGCTGTGAGAATTAGAGACTCTCATCACTTCCGCAACAGTTGAGTGATCCGATGAAGAAGGTGGCCGATATGCAACTACAGCATCAACAATCACGTTCTTCTTTTACTTTACAACCATGGAGGTGTTTACATGCTCCTCCCACCCGTCATATTCAGTATGTTGATAGCGCGCTGGCATGTTCTATTGAGCCTAAATAGCTAGATTGGCATGAGGATTCGTCCACTACCAAACTAATGAATCTCCATTCCATCACCTTTATTCTTTCATTTTGGACTTTACACTCTAGTTAAATGTATGTAAATAGAATTAATTTATACAAAATAGTATTCATTATTTATTCAAAATATTGTATAAAAAATATTATAATTTATGCCAAAATAAAAGAATAAAGGAAAGAAAAAGAAATAGAAATAAAATACCAGGTATTTTTGACCCTAAACCCCTATCCAAGTCAAGAATTGATTTGGTCTACAATTAATAAAGTATGGAGAAATAAGGGTCAAAAACAAAATAAAAACCGTAATTATTTATTCCTCAATAATAGATTTTTGGGACCTATTTTATTCTTTATTATTTAAACATCAAATCAATAATCTTTGTACCTGAAAGTTGTAGATAAAAATCCAAAGAAAAATACAAAATTGATTTCACTCTAAAAAAATATATATTATACAATATACACTCTAAATAAAAATCTAAAATCCAAAGTTCCCAAACCAGTATCTTCTCCCTATGTACTCAAAATGCACCAAAATTACCTTGAATTATATATAACTTGTAATAAGCTATTTAATGAAGGTGGTTTCATCTAATTTGGAGTCAAGACACGAAAGTTCGTTTTGGACCCCTATTGTAAAATATACCAAAAAAAATATTCATTTTATTTATTCATTATATTAAGAAATTTCTTATTTTATATTTTATACAAGTTTGTAAATAATGTTTATATTATATGTACTTAATTAAAATAAAATGAAACCATTAAAAATATACTAAAATAAATAAATAAATTTATAAATAAATAGATGAATATATTGTGCATATACCTACATAATTTATACCTATATTTAATTAAGTGTACAAATAAACTAAAAATGCAATAAAAATATATTTAAGTATATTTAAATAAGTTGGAAATATATAAATTATGTATATAAAATAATAAAATATATAATACAAAATAAAAAAATGCATATATAGGTAAATTTGCCCATCATTATGCATGTAAATAATAACTTGTAATAAATTAATCCATAAAAATAAAAAAATAAGATTAAAATACTACATAAAATAATAAACAACTTTTATTTTATAACCTTTATTTAAGTAATTCATTTATTAATTATAATTGAATTTATAATAATATTTGATTCTTCTTCTTTTGGTTGGTCCACGTGGATCAACCAGAACCTCTCGACAATTGGCCCTAGGTCAATTGTCCTCTCTCCCTCTGACTATTGTCAAACATCACGACATGTCCACCTTCTCAACATTTTTCTACCTCCTCTATATCTTTTTCACCCTCGAGCTGTTCACCCATCCTACTTCTTGTACAACCCTGATCCATGTCGAACCACCATCTTCATCATTTCTTCCATCCTTTCCATGTCACCCTCCATCGAAATCCTACAGACCACCATTGTATAAAATCACCTCTCATCCCCCATCTTGAGATCGGTTCCCTTCTTGCTCAGCTTGGGCCCTTCGAAGGACATTCGTGTTGTCGAGGCTTATAACAGGAGCTCTTCGTCATTCTTCACAGCGAGGAGCAGGGAGTGGTTCCCTCCCATCTTCGACAAGCTTCGTCGTCGAAGTCCCATCTCTTTGGCTCTGACCAAATCAAGGTTTGTTTCCCATCATACCTAGGTAGTTTTAATTATCATATTCCAATTATCGTAGTTATTTTATGCTTTAATTATTTGCATTAGAATAGGATTAGATTTTTAGCTTCGTCGGAGCTCTTGAGCTTTGGCCAGTTGTCTTCGTCGTACATCTCATGTTATGACACTCACCACCACCTCATTACCTTGCCCCTTAATTTTTCCACCTTTGAGATCACCCATTCACCCTCGATTCGCCTTGGATCAAGGAATCGAGATCCCTCTGCCTCCGCTCATCAGATCTCTCCACCCCTCCATTTTCTACATCGATCCCGCTAGAATAAAAACCAGGATCGATCGTTTTTGCACCGCCAGTCTTTGTATCTCACTTGCAGGTCCAGAAGGGGGCATCTGAGCGCCATTTGAAGTTCTTGAAGACCTCCAGGCAACGTTGAGTTTCAGTCTCCTCTCGATGGGACCCGGACAATTTTGAGGCCACCACCAGATGCAGAGCTCCTCCAGCTTGCTTTTGAGCATCTCAGCAGTGCATTAGGTGGTCGGAGGAGGAAGATAGCTCCGATCGAGGCAGCCCAGCACAGTAGTTCGTCCATGTTCTTCCAAGGGACTTTGTAGCCGTCTGATCAAAGCCAAATGCTTAGATCAAGCAGGAGACGTCGGATCAAGTGGAGCCATGGCTTTTGGTCTCCTCACAGGGATCTGATCTCTGTCATAACCGATGAAGCATCATCATGCCCCATGTGCCGCCATGTCTCCATGCCAACGATCGAGGACAACACGGTATGTGCCTTTAGTGGGTAAATTTCACATATAGCCCCATTTTAGTTTTATTTTTGAGTCAGTCTTGTAAAATATTTAATACGCTTTATTTTTTCAATAATTTCTGCAAAAGGGCCCCTAAGCTTCCAACTAAATGCATATTAGTCTAGCTCAGCTCACGGTGTCCCCTACGTGAGCTGGCCATTTTGCATTATTACCTCTATGGGTTTTTGTATTGTAATTTAGTATTTAAAGTTTAAGTATTAGTTATAAACTTTTGGTTTATTTGCACATTCACCCTTGACTTTTATTTTAATTACAAATATACCCGTGCTAGTTCATTTGATTTTTGTGCTTGTCTTTAATTTTTAAAAATATCATCCATGCTCAAAAAATTACGAAAAATTAGGGTTTTGTGCTTCTTTGCTTGATCTTTCACGCTATATTTTTGCTTTTGCATTTTAAGCAATTATTTATTAAAAATCAAATTAGCATGATTTAATCCATGTTCTCTTTAAAAAAATCCTAGAAAATACAAAGCAGTATGTAAAAATCCAAAAAAGTATTTATTTATTATTGTATTTTTTTACTTCCATACTAAAAATCCCTAAAAATTAAAAAGATTTAAATTCCTTATAAAATTTATAAAAAACTTTAGAAATCCAAAAACATTTATTTCTATCTCTGGTTTTTTTATTATATATTATTCACTAAAATTGATTTGGAGGAATTTTGACCCTTTTTGATATTTTTGAAACTCCAAACCAATTCAACCGATTAAAAAGTCCCTGATTTTTAGTATTTTGGAATTTAAAAATACCTAAAATTCATAAAACAATCCCAACAAATCACATAAATAGTAGAAAAATATATAAAACACAAAACCATTTATTATCCCATTTTTAGTTATTTTTAATTGCATTTATAATTATAGTACCCTATATTATATATATCTCTATATAGTTATATTAACCTTTATTATATATTAAAAATAAAAGAAAACAAAAATCATAAAATTATAAAATGAAATAAAAAATTATAAATATAAAATATAAATAAAGAACTATTTTAATTATTTTAACCCACACATTTATTTATTGATACTTTGAGAAATACTTGTACAGAATACACCAATATTTGTATTATTTATTTATAGATAATATACCTGCTACACCGACTTGTCTATATGTGTTCGACATTCTACAAACTTGCACCAATACACATATTTTGTAGAGTTATAATAAATTTTAACTCCACATTTTATTTTGTATTACTTGATTTATATAATGGGTTAATTATTCTCTGATTTGTTTCCCATGAGAGTTCGCCACAGCAATTGTGTTCTCACCTTGTAAGTACATATTAGACCCTCGCTAGAAGTGTCTCAACAAATGGCTCCATTATTGGGAAGCAAAAGAATGTAGCATACATTTTGCACATTATTTTTCTTTTATTATATGTTATTTTATTTTTTATATTTATTTGACTACTTCTAACCATATCTTTCTTTGTTGGCATTTCTTGCATGGAACTGACCGACAATGGTGACTTCTTTTGAGGTTGACGCACCCGAGTTGACCAGGAGTGAGCAAGGGAAGGAGACAATGAGGGACAGACAACCTAGCAATCCCTTTAGCATTTTTTTTAATTTTGTGACAGATTTTTCCTTTTTATTTTATAAAATAATTTGTAATAAATGTGGACTTGGACATTCACACTTCACTTGACGAGGTCCAGTGCCCAAGTGATTGTTCACATCGGGGCCTCATCGTGTTTTTCACATTTTCATCACTTTTCTTTTTCTTTGTTTTTCGCATTTCTTCTTATTTGTTTTGTGAGATTGAGCCCTAGTATAGGACTTGCTTGCTTGATAAATTTTGTTCCAAATCCCAAATTAATTTGCATGTGCATATAGTTAACTTTTGGATCTAGCCAAATTAAATAGTTGATTATTTGGATTCGAGATCGCGCGTCGAGAGAGACTCCACGTAGTGCTTGTAGAATCCACTGTGGTGGGCACGAGGAGTCTCCAAGACCGAGTCATTGGTCTCCTTTCTAGATAGCCAACTATGGTTCTTCACTCTAATAGCATATTTTGTTCTTAGGTGATTTCATTGGCTTGCATTTCATATAGAAAGGTTTCAATTCTGCTTAGAATACTGCATGAAGAGAGCTGGAGGTAAGGTAAGCATCTCTATCTGAGCATACATAATTGATTTAAGCTTTCATTGCTTTTCTGACTCTCTCCCTCTGATTTTGAATACACAGGATATTAAAGAAATTGATACCCCGATAGGACTCTTGCATTTTTATTAAAAATCCAAAAAAAGTGATAACCAATAAAATTAGGACGGCTAACTCTACTTGACCCTAAAAAAGAAAAAAAAATCTTGGAGAGAGTAACCCCCTCATTGCATTCACATTTCATACTTGATACGTAAACACTATAGATTAGTGCTCCAATCCCAGGCCTACCTACGTGCTTGTACAACTTTGTGAAATTAACTTAGCTCTAAAATTTGAAAAGATAAAAGACTGAACTACCATCGTCATCATTGTGTTAGTTAGTGAATTGATGGATTTTTCTTTATTTACGTTTTTGTTGGTTTGTGTGCGTACTCGATCTTCTATGCACATTTGTGCCTTTTTCTTGCATATCTTGACTTGACCTTCATGTTCTCTCGATCCCCACCTTTTGTTTTGGAGATGGCTGACTAGAATTATTTTTGTCCATCTTTCGTGGATACTTCTTCCTCTCCATGTAGTTCACCTCTATTTTATTAGGAGGAAATTACTCCTGACTTTTCTTTTTGTACATATATACCTCATCCACAATTTCAGGCATCTGACTTGTACCCACCATCATCACATTGCTCACCATCACACCTCATGGATATCGTTCTTGAGTACATGACCAGGTTGATGGAGAAAATGAATCATAGAATAGATGACCTCACTAGCCTGAATAAGATCCATATTGCATATTCACCATACGATTTCTTAAATTCATTTGTGAATGCCTATGAGAGCTTGCAATCACCCAAAATACAAAAAAAACCTAAAAATACAAAAAGATTCTGGGAGATACCTTGTCGAGTCAACTTTTGAGGACAGGGTACCCATGCCATATCATATGCCCACACACACATCCACCACAGTCCCCACCTTTTCCCCCAAGGATGATGTTGTATAGACTGCTCTTATTTATCCTTTTGTAAATGATGATTCCAATCTCTTCGCTTGTATGGAAGAGATAGAAAATTTTTAAAAAAATGTTGCCCATTCCTGAAGTGGTCGTAGCTATTAATGAAATTGTTGAGGCCCCACTTCGCCAGACCATACCCAATTATCTGCACCAAACCAAGAAAAGAAAGCAAAGGAGCAGATTCGAGCGACGCATTCTAGCAATGGCAACTGCCCACGCCATCACCCACTGTCCACCCATTACGAAAGGGAAAATTGTTACACCTCTTGTGAGATGCACCATTTCTAACTATTCTTGTGATCACACTCTCCTTGACAACGGTGCTTTGATTAATATAATACCCTTCTCATTGGTACAATCTCTTCATCTTGGGCCACTTAAGAAAACCAAGATGATTTGCCAATTTGTTGATGGATCAATAAAGAGGTCGAGGGGTATTTTAGAGAACGATGACATTCAGATCCATGGCATGAGCTTCGTTATTGATTTTATTGTACTTCCCATGGAAACATCCACCCTTGTGGAGCATCCTCCAATCATCCTAGGATGACCTTTTCTCGCCTCTACGAGAGTCGTTATTAATTAACGATCTAGAGAGATTCACTTTCGTTCTAGTGACGAGAGTGTTGTCATGATCACCACACCTACCACAGACCCATATCTGACGAGAGTATACATGTGTTAGCTGACCCTGGGGAATATGACCTTGATGTTGATACCAGAGAGATTTTCTTTATTATGGATGATTTTGAGACTCGAGAATTCCTCTTCATGGAGGAAGGCTTGAAAAGCATAGCCCTTGGAGTTCCCCCTTCCAATATGTGGTGATGCATTGATGAAATCCACATAATTTACACCATAGACACCTTAGTGTGGAGGGCAGACGTAGGAGAGACCTCACAGGACGGACTTGACCTGACTACTTACATACATGAGTTTGTTCCTTTTCATTTTGACATATGTGAGACTTCCTAGGTCGGACTTGACCTTATTACTTCCACTGATGAGTTTGTGCCTTTTTGTTTTGACCTAGATACCCAGGCCAAACTTGACCACACTACTTCCACCGACCATTTAGTGCCTTTCCATTTTAGGATTACTTAGGATCATCATCAAGTCGATCCAGATCGATTTATGTTAGCTGATGACCTTGATATTGACATGGACCTTGTTCGATTGATTCCGCAATTATCATGCAAGAAGGTCCTCTTTCTACCTTCTTGATCTATGTATATCCTCCACTTCATATATCCACTTTAATTTTCTTCCTTCCATCTACTGTTTTTCCCATCCACCCCATTCTGTGTGTTTGCCTTGCTTAGGACATACTCTATCCTAAGTATGGGAGGGTCGACGAGATGGGTGTTTGTTATTCGTTCAGTTTCATCACTTATAATGTTGCCTATACTTAGGGCTCTTTTACCCTAAGTATAGGTGTGTCATGCGTATGTTCTACCCACGTATTTTCTCTTTTTATCGGATTCTTTTCTTGATCCTCTTGACTGTCTCTTGTCCTTATCTATACTTAGGGATATCTTACCCTTAATATAGGGGGAGACAGACAAAGTAGCGATATGTTCATTCCCAACCTCAACCCTCCCTGCATATAGATACAACTTGCTATACTTGGGATTATTTCATCCTAAGTATGGGGGACATTTGACTTCTCATTCTTCTTTCCTTCATTATTCTTTAGTCATTGTAGGACACACTCTTCAATACTCAGTATGAGTTATGTCTTCTCTTTCTCTCCCTGATCTATGAGGACATAGCTCAAGGTAAGTATAGGGGGGTCGTATACACTAAACATATACTTTAGACATAACTTGTACTTTTGTATTTATAATAATATGGCTAATAAATGAAAAATAAAACATACAGTAAAATTCCTTGTGTATATTGATTAATAAATCATGTTTAAAATGTTTTGCAAAATGTTTAAAAAGTGATTTGAAAATCTTTTTGAAAAAACTTTAGAAACTATTTGGAAAATATTTTGTAAAATATTTTCAAACTTTGTAAAAAATATTTTGTTTGTAAAATTTCTTTTCTTTGTTTGAAAGAAAATGATTGAAAATTCATTAGCAAAGGGTTTTGAAAATGGTTGCAGAAATAGTTTGAAAAATCTATACATACAGTTTGAAAAATCTTTCCAAAATGATTTTCAAATTTTGTAAATATTTGCAAAAATTATTTGTCCAATTATTTTTCCAAAATAAAGTTTTCAAAATGTTTGTCAAACCTTTGCAAATTATTTTTTGAACTACAGAAATTCTTTGCAAACCTTATAAATAATATTTGTACACAATCTGTAAATTCTTAAATCACAACTCTTCTAAATTGAAAAGAGACACTACCGTGTGAATATCTGCACATAATTATTTGCCAAAACTTTTGTTGTTTAAAAATCCCAAGAACATTTGCAAAATCTTTTCAAAAATTCCATAAAATTTTTCAAAACTTTTAAAAATCCATAAAAAATCAAACCTAGAAAATTGTATCACAAAAATATTTTTTTGCATAGGATTTGCATTTTTAGTTTGATGTTAACGATTGAACAAGTCTCTGTAAAATACAGAGATTGGAGCTTGGTTAGACCTTAATATGTTTAATCACATGAACTTTAGAGGAATTGGAATTGAGATGCTTCAGGTCTGCTAGACTTAATTCTTTGAGACCACGAGACATGGTTCAGGGTCGCCTTGACTGCCTAAGTAGAATATTTCGAAACACACACACGACTCTTGTTAATAATGACCTATCTTGCATGCCTGCACCTTGCACTTTGCTCACCTCAGTTTAAGTGGTAGAGGGCTAGATTTAATGGCATGAGAGAAGCCAATGGAAACATAAGAAGTCACACCTTTGTGGCCATTGTATCCCAATCTGATCCAGTATCCAGGAGTCTAATGATAGAAGTTGTAGGTTGCAATAATGCTTCAAAAGGTAGATAGCCTACTGGCTCAATAGGAAAAAGTCCTTATGTATATGTTGTTGTATATAGTATTCAAAAAAATATAGAAAAATCAAAAACTCCAAAATGAATAGATGGGCAAAAATCAATGAATAATCAATTCCTATCGGAGTATGGATATCTTTGTATAGTCAATAAGCAAGCTTAAGCTTCATAATCATATGTTTGTGAACCTGCAGCCAGATGACTTGGCTACACTGGTCAAGCATCCTAGGATAGGTAGCTACACAAGATACTGTCATTCTTCTCTCCCCCTTATCTTTTTGAGCTTGTTGTACTTGAACTTATAAGGGAAGACCCTGCTTCTCGAGAAAAGAGTTGTTGGATTGGGGAATTAGGGTCACCATGTTGGAGAAGGCTGACTTTTACCATTTCAGTCGAGGAGAGCTAAATATCACACACACTGTACAAGATAACTTCATAGTCAAAAGGGTTTGTGTATGAGTTGACTTATTCTGACATGGCTATTGAGGAGACGAGAGTAGACTTTATAGGATCTCAGAGGCTATTGTGTTTCATCTACGGTTCCCACACTAGGTTCCAACAAAACATTATTTCCAAGAGGTCTGACTGAGCTCCAAACTTTGGTTTTGTGAAAACAAGTTTAAGAGTTAAAATTAATCCACTTTATTTCTTTTTCTTTTCTTTATTTTCTTTTCTGCACTTATAGGCATAAGTATTTGCTAAGGACAATCAAAGGCAAGTATAGGAGGGTGATGAATCTCCATTCATTATCTTTATTCTTTCATTTTGGCCTTTAACCCTAGTAAAATGCATGTAAATAACATTAATTTATACAAAATAAAGTCATTATTTATTCAATAAATACTATATAAAATACTATAACTTATGCCAAAATAAAAGATTAAAGGAAAGAAAAGAAAATGATATAAAATATCAGAGAAATTTTATGACCATAAACCCCAAGACCAAGTCAAGAATTGATTTGGTGAACAAGGAATAAAGTAGGGAGAGATAAGGGCCAAAAACACAATAAAAACCCTAGTGATTTATTCTTTGATAATACATTGGTGGGACCTATTTATTCTTTATTATTTATATACCAAATCAAAAAACTTTGTTCATGAAAGTTGTAGATAAAAATCTATAAAAAAATATAAAATTGATTTTCACAATAAAATAATATATTGTACATTCTACACTCTAAATAAAAAGCCAAAACCCAAATTTCCCAAACCTGTATCGTCTCCATATGAACTTGAAATGCACTAAAATCACCTTCAATTGTATATAAAATTTAATAAGCTATTTAATGATGGTTGTATCATTTACTCCAAAGTTAAGACAAAAAATTGGTTTTGGACCCCTATTATACAATATACATGAATAAAATAGTCATTTTATTTATTCTTTATATTTTTTATTATTTTATATTTTCATTATTATATATCTATATTATTTATACTCTATGTACATAACTAAAATAAAATAAGACCATTAAAAATATACTAAAATATATCTTCTTGTAAAATACAGAAATGAATATACTTTGCATAAAGCTATATAATTTATATCTATATTTATTCAAGTGTACAAGTAAACTAAAATATACAATAAAAATATATATGTGTATTTAAATAAGCCATAAATATATAAATTATTTGTATAAAATAGTAAAATATAAAATACAAAATAAACAATATATAGGTAAATATACCTATGATAATACATGTAAATAATAGCTTGCAATAATTTAATCCATAAAAATTAATAAAAATAAAATTAAAATATTACATAAAATAATAAAAAAAACTTTTATTTTATAACTTGATTTAGTTAATTCATTTATTAATTATAATCAAATTTACTAATAATTTTTTATTCTCCTTTTTCTCGTTGCTCCACGTGAACCAACCAGAACCTCTCGACAGTTGACCCCAGGTCAACTGTCCTCTCTCCCCTCTGACTCTTATCAAACATCACGACATGTCTGCCTTCTGCCTTTTCATTCCTCTACCATATCTTCTTCTCCCTCAAGCCCTTCTCTCACTCTATCATGTGACTTGGTGAAGAATCATGCCGCCCCCACATCCCTTGGGTGCTTCGACTCTCCTAGGATCACCTCCTTTGCTTCGCGGGCCCTCGTAAGAAAAATAAAAGAGAATGTGTAAGAAATGCAATTATCAAATATGAGAAATAGTGAATATAAACAATGGAGTGAATGTGGAAAATTATACAACCAAGAATAGCAGGTCAAAAAAGAATCCTAACTACTCTCGTCATGCCTCCCCGGCAACGGTGCCATTTTGTTCATCACAAAAATTTGAGGGTTTTTTATTTTTTTTATTATTTTATATCCCCAGCTAGGGCATCATTTTGTTGTTGCATGATGCTCACGAAAATCTCGAGGATCGATAATTAATGATACGAGAGTCGTTGCTATCCCCAAAAATCCCACGACAAACTGGACATCAGATACGGTATATAGTCATCGAAATCCTGCCAATCAAAATCGGTATGTGAACCTAAGGGATATGAATCTGATCCACAAGAAACATACTCTGCTTCTCTATCCAAATTATAATCATCATCCTCTAAGGTGTCATGTGCCATAAGTGCGCTCTCTGACTCTCATTAGCTATCATATGTGGCCCTACAGTCTCTGATGGCGTGACAAGAGCTCGTGAAATCGGATCTGTACATACGGCTTCATCGTTTGTAATCACAAAATCACATTCTCAGTGGACGTCTAGCTATGAATATGTCATCTTCTCGGAACTCTGCTTAGAGCAAGTTGAATCTCTAGCTCTTATTTTCTCAATCGTCTTTATTTGTATACTCTTATCCTGGACGCGAAAATATACATTCCCGCTATCATTATTGGACACAACCTTGGTTGTGGCCAAGAATGGTCATCCTAAAATGATGGGGGTATGGGTCACACACTCAGGGATCTCTATGTCCAACACGACGAAGTCCACGGGAAATTTCAGGCCCTGAGTGGTGACGACAACATCCTTTAATAACCCATTCGATCTTTTAACAGATCTACCTGTGAATTGACGAACTATCATGCTATGTCTAAGAGGGATGAACTCGAATCGGTCGAGTAAGACATCTGGGAGAAGGTTAATCGAGGAACTGTTGTCTAATAGAGTCTGATAAAATTGCTGCTCATGAATATGGCATCTGACATACAGAGCTCATGTATTGGGTTTTTTAGCTGGCAAACGGTTTTGTATGGTGAAGCAAGTGGCACGAGTGAGCACATGGATTTCTGCATTGTCATTTATCCTCTTCTTCCTACGTATGGTGGTCTTCTCTCTCAAGTTCTTCTAGAATAGAGGGATGTTCTCAAGTGCTTCCTGAAGAGTCAACTGAACTTGGAATCTATCTATCATATGCTCGATGAATTCTGTTTGTTGTCTCTTTTTGGGAATTTTTATTTTTTGGCCCTTCCCAAAGAGTGATTGAGGGAAGGGGATAGAGGGACCCTCCTCAGAAGAATGAGGGTCGGGAGTAGGTTTCTGAGCATGCAAATTACCGGAATCCTTGCAAGTATCATCAATCATCACAAATGGATCCAAAAGAGATGGATAAATATTTCTTTTAGTCATATTTTTGGTTTTTTAAGTTTTTTCATTTTTTGGTGTTTGTCTATAAATATCCTCAGGTACACGAGAGGACAAAACAACTTTATGACTCTTGGTGGCATAAGTACCATCGACAACATCTGAAACTGTGGCATCAGTACGTTCTCTGGCCTATCATTTGGTAAGTTGGTGGAGTCAACACCACCGTCTGCAGCTAGAGATATGAAGGCATAAGCATCGTCGTTTGGATCATCATCCTTGGTGGACTCAGTACCACCGCCATCATCATGTTTAGTGGCACCAGCACCGCTCTTGACTCCGGCTGGTGCCCTAGAATCTGTGTTGTGGTGTCACCTAGATGAGTCACTGCCGGCTGGCATCTTGCCGATCCTAAGTTTCACAAAATAAGCATCAAATAAATTATTAATGTTATCTAGAATATCACTAGTAGAGGTGGTCTTTGTCGATTGTACCTGCTTAGACTTCCTCTTCAAATTGTTCAGGTTAGGTTCAATCTGAGTTGGTATAGCGGCATTGCCCTTTATTATTTCCCTCATCTCCTGTTGGAACTCATCCATCTCTCGTCGGAAGGTGGCTTTCTGATCGGAAAGCATACGGGCGAGATCATCAAGGGTTGGGTTCTCATATACGGGCGAGATCATCAAGGGTTGGGTTCTCATATGGGTGTGGATGAGAATCGAACGTGTTTCCTCGCTGGAAATGAGGCTGGCTCTGTTGCTATTAATGAGGCAAAGGAGGTTAGGGATACTGCTGATGAGGTTGTTGCTGCCTCTATTGTTGACCCTTTTAGCAGGTCGAGGCCCATGTTGTGTGTGCTGTTGGGGGTACTGGGCCTGTTGTTGCTGCTGGGCACCCTGCCCTGCCTGTACCGAAGGGAGCTGCTGGGATGAAGCACCTCCAGTGGACCATTGGAAGCCCGGGTGGTCACGACGGATCCTGAGTTGATGTTTGTCCGGGTGTACCAAATCCCGTTGATTACCATCAATGGCTCTTGTTGATCGGTGACTGGCAAAGGAAGGCATGCCAAGGGATGATCTGGATGGTACACCACCAACATAGTGTTTGAGGAAGGCGGTTGTGGCAACTCGTAATGCAGGAGTGGTGAAATCGATTCCGCCTGAATGTGGTGAACCTGGCGATATGAGGTGGAATGCAGAGAAGAGCTACTCCATGGATCAACTCCTGACCTAGAGTGGCGTTGAGAAGTCGTTTGTGCCTCTTGGAGACACATGATCTGGGTTTTCATATCACTAAGAGTTTGGGACAGCAAATCAATTTTGTTGAGCTTGTCAAGGCCCTGGCATGCCTTCTTTTCAATGATCTCTATCCGGTCCAGCTTCTATCTGATGATACCCATATCGGCAACTGAAGACTCTACTAATGATGTTGATGTAGAAGAGGTAGAAGGACCGGTCTCAATGCGTGTTATCCTTTGGTATGAAACTGCCAGCGAGAGAGGCTTATGAAGGATATAGAATAATCCTTAAGCACATCATGGAAGCGTGGGTATCATATCGTATACGATCAAGAATGACTAGTCGCACTAGTTGTTTGATGTAGCGGAATTTAAAAAAAATCATTCAGTGATACCACATGATCCAAGAACAATTTTTGAATCGTTTCATCTAACCACATAGTAATAGGAATACCTCTTGTAGCGTGGTTGTGATCAAGCCTATGAAAGAACAGACCTCCTGTCTCAGGTCCGATCGTTGGAGGAGATGCTTGCGAGCGTGGGGATGAACCGCATGCTTCTCACAATCCAAGATGTTGATCCAAGCAAGGGACCTCCTGATCTCGTCGCACTAGATCGTACATCTTCTTTGCGTGCGAATCCACCAAAGAAGATGGAGAACTAAGGGTCATCGAGGCAGAAGCACAACAACGAGGCGACGATGGCGGCTTCTTCCCTCTAGGGTTTAGATGGACGGCCACCCAAGGAGAGAGAGGGAGAGAGGCCATGGGAATGAGAGAGGGGAGAGTGCTTGTTTTTGTTATAACTAAGAAGAACAAGGGATGCCTCTTCCTTTATAGTACTTTGGGGATTCCATGAATCACAATCCATGGACTAAACAAAATCAATGGATGAGATTGATTTGTGCTTCTTTGAATGGCCAAGATTTTGTTGGACAGAACTAACAAAAACTAATTTAATTTAGGTTAAATATATATTGATAAATCAATAAAATTAAATCCCAAAATTAAATCATCTAAGCTTGAAGATAACAAAAAGGAGGCTCTGCCTTCCATATAGAAAGAGTGGACGACCACCCTTTCCTTGTAGGAATTGGTCGTCCCCGTCTCCTATTAGGAAAGGGGGAATCTCAATGCAATCTCCAAGATTGCATGATTCGATGTATCTCCATTATTTACAACAATAATTGTTGAAAATTATTCTACAAATATTTCATAATCATTTTGTGAATATTCCAATCATGCCATTGGAAAAATGTGAATCACAATCACAACCCAAAATAAAATCTGATTTACATTTTCAATTAATCATCCAATGTGAATCCAATTCACATCAATAATTAATCAACAAATATAAATCATAATAAGCTCTCTTTAATACAGTATAAATCACATTTATAATATATTAAAAATAAATTGGATATTGCTATCCACATTATTCATATCCATAATAATTAAATCACATTTAATTATATTGGATCATCATTCTCATGCATTAAAACAACGTGAATCAAATTCACATTATCCATGATAATTAAATCACATTTAATTATCCATTTCTCAATTCTTGGATATATTTCAACTGTGGAATTATTCTTGAACCCTTTCAAGAATAATGCGCTTTCTCCACAGATACTTGGAGATAAAGACAGGGCGATTGTATGTTCCACGTACAGTGACTTGGATATTGAGATGATATCTCAAATCCAGATCTCATGGACCTCTCATAAATGCTCGATTAAATCAAGACAGTAACTTAAATCTTCTCATTGCATCTAAATCACATTCAGATCAATGTCCAACACTTGGACCAAGATCAGATTACTTCTCCACTGAGAGGAGTCACCAAAATCCAAACATGTTTCATCACTCCCTCAGAATGGAAGTGTCATGATTTTACAATCATTTATGATCACATCACCCTCAGGTATTCTTAATACATGTACATCCTGTATACTGGAAGACCTATTATAAACCCGAAGATAAAGATCAATTTAACATTGTCATCTTCAGGGTATTATTAACAAGTTTCTCAATCTTGGTCATTTGGGAGTCGGTATTGATCATATGCTTTCACAAAGCATATATCATACCTACTAATTCTTGTCATGCTTCCAAAGCATGAAGACCATGCAAGGAATTTGATGTTCCAAATACCTCATGAGTGAGCTCATGTCTTTCGATTAACAAGTGAACCAGTATGATCTTTTTGAGAGATCATATTACTCAATTGCCCTCATATGCACACCAGCTCGTCGGTGTATAGACCTTTAGGGCATCAACCTATTGTTCTGCCAAATAGACATACTTAGACATATATTAACACATCTGTCTCTAGTCAGAGCATGTGTGCCCATATCATGACAGTATACGATATAGGACTTTGGTTATCTCAATCTCGTTAAGTCAACTCTTTGACCTAATTTATCTCTATTCCTATGTAGAGGACTTGCATCACGAGGTCAGTTAGATATCAACCTTTACAGAAACGAATTGCCATGTCCTTCTCAGGCTGGAGATCGTATCTTAAAAATCATTTTACGGTACTTGATGAGTCCTTAATCTAACTCTTTAGATATTCATCCAAGCACCAGCCTCTATGATTCAATAATTGAAGCAACATTTGTATGATCATCGAGATGCCCATGGTACATAACCCTAATTGTATTGAGGGACCTATAATGCAAATTAGTTATTCTTCATTTCAGATCATGGAATGATATCTGCAATAATATTTATTGCTTAATGGCTTGTCATGGGCTCGCATGTCCAACAATCTATCACTATCTCAAAGAGCCATTAATGGGCTAATCTTTAAACCCACACTCATGTGACAATCATAGGCTATTTAGGAAAAATAACTAAGTAAGCCGATCAGTCACTCCTTTCCAGAGAGACTATGCCAAGTCCTCTTATGACACTTGCATATCTCCTAGTAACAATGCTTGCATCCAATGCGACTGTTGCATCTTATGCAACCAATACCCAATTTTGTTAATTATAGTGTCCTTGACACTACAAATTAATAATCATTATATCCATCATTTCCATTATCCTTATAAGAATACCCTTATTCCTGGAGATTTCTATCTCCTAAGGTATCCGTAGTTAAGACCCTTTTAGATCATTATCTATAAAGTCTTAAGCTCTTTAAGATGAGACTTAGAGATCACTATCTCTATAGTCTTGTCATCTTTGAAAATATTGTTATTACGGCAATCAAGTGTTTTATTTCCATAGTAGAATTAGTAACAATTTACTACTCCCACTGTATGGCAGACATCTGGCTTTTGTACATATATATAGCATACACCCGACTTCTCATAACATATGCACAAGGGCAACCAGTTTTAGCATTCACCTCCTCAACTCCTTGAGGTTCTATTCCTTTATAGAGGTCAGTGCCATATCTTGAGGGAAAGAAGCCTTTCTTGGAATGTTCTAGAAAATGAAACATGTCCAAGGTGGACATGTGACAGTCCCAATACCCTCTTTTCTTTGCTTCTGAACAACTTCAGAACTATGATCCAATAGGTATCCATGAGATCATATCTCAAGGTATGGAATAGCCAGTCAATAAATCACTTATTATTATCCCTATGTCATTCTAAATGATTAGAATATTATCTACATTTAACACGATGAACACAATGGCACTCCCACTAAACTTCACACGGCTCATCAAGACTTTATCTCAAACCATAACATATATGATTTCATTAAATCCAATGTTCCAACTACAAGAAGATTATTTGAATCAATTGAAGGAGTTTCTTTAGCTTTCTCATCTTTCTTTCCTCAACCATGAAGCTCTAGGGCTACTTCATGTGAATGTCCTCAGAGTGGTATTCATGGAGGAATGCAATATTGACTTTCATCTTTAAGATGTCAAAGCAAGTTGTTTAGCTATGGTTAACAATATTCTGACGGCTTCCAGCATGGTCAGTGAAGAGCAAGTCTCATCGCAAGCGATGTCTTCTCTTCGGTGTGTATTTTGAGGATACGAGCCATGCTATGAAGATCTCTACCTTCTCATCAGGTTCCCTCTTTCTCTTGAAAATCTATTTACACCTTAATGTGTCTTACCCATATAGGTGGGTCCTCGAGGGTCCATAACATCTGTATATAAATCTACTTTAGACTTTATTGCTAACATCCATCTTTCCATGCTATGATCATCAGAAGCTTCATTATATGAAGTTAGATCATGTCAGATTTAACTGACACATGGAATCCATCCTCAAACTCATTTGAACAGGTTTTAGTGTTTCAACTTTAATTGTCCTTTTAGTTTCCGATTTCAGGAGCCCCATTATCTTCTCAAGATTAAATGAGTTCCTTCACTTCATTTTCATCGTGATTCTCAAGAGTCTCATCCTCTAAGAATCACATTCTCAGAGATGAGATCTTTTAAGAATCTAAAGGTCATAAAGTAGGTATCCAATACCATCCTTTATTTTCCTGATGAAGTATTCCAGCTTACTTGCTTGGAAACTTATTAAGGATATATTTTGTAGTCTCTACTACATATATACCTTGGAAACTAAGAGGTAATTTTGATAACATTCATCGTTGATCAAATCATGTCACACATGATACAATTGTATCTCCCTACAACTCTCTTGAGTTTAGGTGAATTACGAGGATTGAGATAGGAATGATATTCATATCTCCATATGGTATTCCTTTGAATTCGTCTAGTAGATACAAGCTACCTAGGTTAGATCAAATTCATTTCATGTTCCTTCAAGATTTATTTCTAAACTAAAATTGTGAAATCTTTGAACATTTCAAAACATTCTAAGGAGAAGGGAAGAAATCTCATATCAAAAAAATATTCATCGAATGATATCACATATTATCAATGCTTATAATGATACATATGATCCACATACATCAATATTTATGAGATCTTGAATACCATAGCATCTAACACCATTCCCAGAAAAGGGTACATTGGACATTTTCTACTTTTGAATACAATATTCACAAGTATGTAATATTTGTAATTTTAGACACTCTAAAGTTTCATTTCTTACTTATCTATCGATCTCATCAATAGATTTATGTCCAAGACGCGATGCCGGATCATTATCAAATGATCTTCATCCTCCTATTGATCTTATAAGGTTTACTTTTAGTATCAAAAATGGTAATGAACCATTCACTAATTTTCTTATTTAATATAGTCCTATACATTTTATATTACTATCTCAACTATATCCATCATAACTCTTTATGACAGGTCAATTCCAGAATTCGTGTTTATTTCCAACATTTAGAAAATAAAAATGAGTGTATTCTAATATCTAGGTCATAGAGTGATTCTAAAAACATAAGCAACCAATTTGCAAGTGTTATTAGAAGAATGAGATACAATTATTAGACTTTGATCTTGTCCTATAAGCAAGTCTATTTCAATGATTACATGTAGATATAGATTATCCCGAAATATTGTCTGAGTCCTTCTCTAAGAATCCTAGGTAGATTTCATAGTCATACTATCAATACATCAGTATGTTACAATATCGGCATTCTTCCAACTCTTTGGATGTCATATGGAAGTCACAAAAGTACAATCAACTCTTTGACTTTCCTTCTTACATGGGTCCGACCCATGCTTCCATTGTGCGCCCTTCATTTATAAACAACCATTGCTTAAGAAGAAGGATCTCCTATGTTGAACTCAAAAGGTTTCAATACACGAGTATTTTAACATTTATACATGCTTCATTCAATTCATACAATATGAATATTATGAAGTATCATGAATGACTTAAGTATAGATAGTAGAATGATGACACTCATCATATCTACATGCATTTTAACTCTTAAAGACTTTTGTTTCAGGCGGGTACTCAAATAGTTTGAATACATCATCTCTTATAAAGCCACCATCCTTCATGATGCAGAGAACCATGTCATTCATGATTGAATGTCGAGAGCACATATCTATGCCAGAACATTTTCTTAGATTTTATAAGAATAATTTGATAATTGCGATCATCATCGACATGTCACTTCCAAAGTACACTCGATGAGAGACTAAGATTATAGAGACATACAAACCCTAGGGTTGTAGTCATATTGTCTATTTAATTGTCATTCCTCATTATTATGAGGAAACTTGCACATTGCAACCACATACAATATGTGTTCAATTGCAAGTACAATATCTTGATCATGGATCGAATCCACGATATTATACTGGCTATTATTAACTATAGTATTGAGCGGGTTTAATGAAGGATTATCTGAAATAAGAAATTTGCATATATAAATATAAATATATATTTTACATTGATTTAGGAATTTTATATCAATGTTATCTTGCTTAGTCAACACTGAAAGTTCATTCCCTTAATCACTTTCAATGTAATAGATATACATATCATTATATCTCAAGCAAGATCTGAGATCTCCTTCCCTATCTTTGTCACATCCCAATAATATGAGAAACTATAACTCGGATAAAAATAAGCAGGAACACATTCCACCTTACAAGTCCAACTTTCATTCCCAATTCAGTCTTTAACACCCGGGCCCACCACCCCTGAGGTGATGTTGACCCGTCGTTAATTGAGCCAACTGTCAACAAGATTAGAACTCGCTATGCGCAATCCAATATCATCCCAATAATATGAGGAACTGATATTGGGGTCACTACACATGCGGTCTTACTCTTTCGAGAAGCAAAGTGCTCGATCCATAGGTGCTTGTATGCAGGAGCTATCGCTTCGGACAGGCATCTCCTGCATACAATCCCTGACGATGGAACCCTTCGCCTTGACGGGAGACCATGGATGTAACTTATGTAATCTTTCACCTCATATTCAAATTATAATTAATTATCATGAATCATATTCACATAATTAATTCTTCTAAGGTAAATACTCATCTATTCATAATATAATGTTTTTAATTGGATATAATTTATTTGATCATATTAAATCAATTATCAATCCAATGCAATCAACAAACTTGATTGTTACTTGAAAATATAGTATTATCTCAAAGTACGTAATAATTCGAATTTTAATAATTAGAAAATACATCATGATTTCTCCAGCATTATCCCATCCCTACCCATTATCATGGCCAGTACCGACGGGAGTGGGACAGACCGCACATGGTGCAACCTGCTACCCCAACGCTCCCCGACAAGACACCATATCCACCTCGGGTCAGGAAAATGCCAAATAGATCATTATGTACTTGAGATGATAATTGGTTTTCAACCGAAGTTATGCCATATAGTAATAATCAAAACAATTTTGATTATAAGGAAATTTGCTAAACAAATTCCCAATCCTATTCAAGTAATTTTGTTTGTTGGGAAAGATGATTGTGTAACCAATTGTGATCTAGATTATATCTAATCAATTATTGGTTAAGGTAATGCCATTTGAGGAAATAATTATCAATCAAAAATCTCTCAAATATTTATCCATAATTATATCAGGAAATTAAACATTAATTTCACTAATTGATTAAATGACAATCAAAAGGTTCTTGATTAGGAATGTCATTTCCAGCAGTGACCCATACTTACTAAAATTAGCATATCTCAATCAATTTATATCCAAATCATGCAAAATAAGGTTCCAAAGTTTGTTAATTTATTTAAGACAGAAACCTAAGTGATTATCACGTATTTCTAGGCATTTCAAAACAGAAATGAACCCCTTAAATATGTCAAGATTCGCAGTCCCCGAAAACAGTGGATAAATATTCATTAAAATGATCATAACTTGAGCAAACGGAATCCAAATTATGCAAACTTAAATCCCACGGTTTTCTTATTTAATGTGGAACATAATGCAAGTGATAATTTTGTGCTTAGACATTTTAAATAGGGCCGAAATTATTCACTAAACAGAGATGCGAAAATGAAATGCGATAAAACTTTCGCAAACCCTAACGAACCCAAGTCTTCCTAGGTTTATGGATCGCATCCAAAACCTCTAACCGAAGGCTCTGATACAACTTGAAGGATATAGAATAATCCTCAAGTGCATCATGTAAGCACGAGATCCTATCGTATACGATCAATCATGACTAGTCGCACTAGTTGTTCCATGCAGTGGAATTTAAAAAAAAATCATTAGATGAAACCACATGATCCAAGTACACTTCTTGAATCGTTTCATCTAACCAATTAGATATTGAAATACCACTTGTATCATGGTTTCGATCAAGCCTCTAAAAGAACAGACCTCCTGTCTCAAGTCCAATCGTTGGAGGAGACACTTGAGAGCGCGGGGATGAACCACGTGCTTCTCGCAATCCAAGATGTTGATCAAAGCAAGGGAACTCCTGATCTCGTTGTACAAGATCATACGTCTTATTCGCGAGAATATCCACCAAAGAAGATGAATGACCAATGATCGTCGAGGTGGTAGCACAATGGTGAGGCAACAACAGCGGCTTCTTGCGTCTAGGGTTTAGATGGACGGCCACCCAAGGAGAGAAAGGGAGAGAGGGCATGGGAATGAGAGAGGAGAGAGCTTGTTATTGTTGTAACCAAAAATAGCAAGGGGCGCCTCTTCTTATATAGTACTTTGGGAGTCCATGGATCACAATCCATGGTCTATGCAAAATCAATGGATGAGATTGATTTGTGCTTCATTCAATGGCCAAGATTTTGTTGGAAAAAACAAACAACAATTAATTTAATTTAGATTAAATATATATTGATAAATCAATATGATTTATTCAAAATTAAATCAACTAAACTTGGAGATAATGGAAAGGAGGCTCCCCCCTTCCATATAGGAATAGTGGACGACCACCCTTTCCTTGTAGGAATTGGTGGTCGTCCCCCTATCCTATTAGGATAGGGGGAATCTCAATGCAATCTCCAAGATTGCATGATTCCATGTATCACCAATATTTACAGCAACAATTGTTGTAAATTATTCTACAAAATAATTCATAATCATTTTATAAATATATCAATCTTACCATTGGAAAAATGTGAATCACATTCGCAACCCAAAATAAAATGTGATTTACATTTTCAATTATTTGTCCAATGTGAATCCAATTCATACCAATAAATAATCGACAAATATAAATAATAATAAGCTCTATTTAATATATTATAAATCACGTTTATAATATATTATGAATAATTTGGATATTGTTATTCACATTATTCTTATCCATAATAATTAAATCACATTTAATTATATTGGATCATCATTCTCATGCATTCAAACAATGTGAATCAAATTCACATTATCCATGATAATTAAATCACATTTAATTATCCATTTCTCAATGCTCGGTATAATTCAACTGTGGAATTATTCTTGAGAGGGTGCGCTTTCTCCGTAGATACTTGGAGATAAGTACAGGGTGATTGTATGTTCCATGTATAGTGACTTGGATATTGAGATGATATCTCAAATCCAGATCTCATGGACCTCTCATAGATGCTTGATTAAATAAAGACTGCAAATCTAATCTTCTCAGTGCATCTGAATCACGTTTAGATCAATATCCAACACTTGGACCAAGATCAGATTACTTCTCTACTGAGTGGAGTCACTAAAATCCAAACACGTTTCATCACTCCCTCGGAATGGTAGCGTCATGATTTTACAATCGTTTATGATCACATCACCCTCATGTACTCCTAATACATGTACATCCTGCATACTAGAAGACTATGATAAAACTGAAGATAAAGATTAATTTAACATTGTCATCTTCAGGGTTTTATCAACAAGTTTCTCAATCTTGGTAATTTGGGAGTTGGTATCGATCATGTGCTTTCACAAAGCATATATCATACTATAAATTCTTGTCATGCTTCCAAAGAATGACGATCATGCATGGAATTTTATTGGTCCCAATACCTCATGAGTGAGCTCATGTCTTCTGGTTCACAAGTGAACATGTATGATCCCTTTGAGAGATCGTATTAATCATATGCCCCATATGCACACTAGCTCGTCAGTGTATAGACCTTGACTAACCATTAACCATTAATCGTATTAATCGTATTAATCATATAACTAACCATTAACCATTAATTTATTTAAGGACAATCACAAGGTTCTTGATTAGGAATGTGATTTCCAGCAGTGGCCCCTACTTATTAAACTTAGCATATCTCAATCAATTTAAATCTAAATCATGCAAAAAAAGCTTTCAAAGTTTGCTAATTTGATTTAAGGCAGAATCTAAGTGATTATCGCAAATTTATAGGCGTTTTGAAACAGTAATGAACCCTTAATTACGTCAAGATTCGCAGTCCCCGAAAACAGTGGATACATGTTCATTAAAATGATCATAACTTTAGCAAACGGAATCCAATTACACAAACTCAAATCCCACAGTTTCCTTATTTAGTGGGAAACATAATTCAAGGTTTAAACATTTTAAACAAGGCCGAAATTATCCCTAAATGCAGATGCGAAAATGAAATGCGATAAAACATTCGCAAACCCGAACGAACCCAAGTCTTCCTAGGCTTATGGATCGCATACAAAACCTCCAACCTAAGGCTCTGATACCACTTAAAGGATATAGAATAATCCTCAAGTGTGTCATGGAAGTGCGGGATCCTATTGTATACGATCAAGAACGACTAGTTGCACTAGTTGTTCGATGCAGTGGATTTTAAAAAAAAATCATTCGATGAAACCACACGATCCAAGAACACTTCTTGAATCGTTTCATCTAACCACATAGATATAGGAATACCTCTTGTAGCATGGTTTCGATCAAGCCTCTAAAAGAACAGACCTCCTGTCTCAAGTCCGATCGTTGGAGGAGACGCTTGAGAGCGCTGGTATGAACCATGTACTTCTCGCAATACATGATGTTGATCAAAGCAAGGGAACTTCTGATCTCGTTGCACGAGATCGTACGTCTTCTTCATGAGAAAAGCCACCAATCAAGATGGAGAACCAATGGTCATCAAAGCGGTAGCACAGCGGCGAGGCGACAACGATGGCTTCTTACGTCTAGTGTTTAGATGAACGGCCACCCAAGGAGAGAGAGGGGGAGAGGGCGTAGGAATGAGAGAGAGAGAGAGAGGAGAGAGCTTGTTACTGTTTTAACCAAAAAACAAGGGGTGCCTCTTCTTATATGGTACTTTGGGAGTCCATGGATCACAATCCATGGTTTCTACAATATCAATGGATGAGACTGATTTGTGCTTCTCTCAATGGCCAAGATTTTGTTGGAAAAAACAAACAACAATTAATTTAATTTAGATTAAAGATATATTAATAAATTAATATGATTTAATCCCAAAATTAAATCAACTAGACTTGGAGATAATGGAAAGGAGTTCCCCTATTCCATATAGGAAGAGTGGACGACCACCCTTTCCTTGTAGGAATTCGTGGTCGTCCCCCTCTCCTATTAGGATAGGGGGAATCTCAATGAAATCTCCAAGATTGTATGATTCCATGCATCTCCAAAATATACAACAACAATTGTTCTAAATTATTCTACAAAATAATTCATAATTCATTTTGTGAATAATGCAATCTTGTCATTGGAAAAATGTGAATCACATTGACAATCCAAAATAAAATGTGATTTACATTTTCAATTAATCATCCAATGTGAATCCAATTCACATCAATAATTAATCAACAAAAAACAAATCATAATAAGCTCTCTTTAATACATTATAAATCATATTTATTAATATATTATGAATTATTTTTATATTGCTATCCACATTATTCTTATCCATAATAAAAAATCACATTAATTATATTAGATCATCGTTCTCATGCATTCAAATAATGTGAATCAAATTCACAGTATCATGATAATTAAACCAAATTTAATTATCCATTTCTTAATTCTTAGATATGATTCAACTATGGGATTATTCTTGAACCCTTTCAAGAATAATGCGTTTTCTTCACAGATACTTGGAGATAAGGACAGGGCGATTGTTTGTTCCATTTATAGTGACTTGGATATTGAGATGACATCTCAAATCCAGATCTCATGGACCTCTCATAGATGCTTGATTAAATAAAGACCATAAATCTAATCTTCTCAGTGCATCTAAATCACATTTAGATCAATGTCCCAACACTTGGACCAAGATTAGATTACTTCTCTACTGAGAGGAATCGGTAAAATCCAAACCTATTCATCACTCCCTCGGAATGTAGCGTCATGATTTTACAATCATTTATGATCACATCACCCTCAGGTTTTCTCTAATACTTGTACATCCTGCATACTAGAAGACTATAAAACCTGAAGATAAAGATTAATTTAACACTATCATCTTCAGGGTTTTATTAACAAATTCCTAATCTTGGTAATTTGGGAGTCGGTATCGATCATGTGCTTTCACAAAGCAATATCATACCTATAAATTCTTGTCATGCTTCCAAAGCATGATGATCATGCATGGAATTTGATTGGTCCCAATACCTCATGAGTGAGCTCATGTCTCTGGTTCACAAGTGAACATGTATGATCCTCTTTGAGAGATCGTATTACTCATATGCCCTCATATGCCACTAGCTTGTTGGTGTATAGACCATGGTTAGGTCATTAACCTATTGGTCTGCCAAATGTACATACTTAGACTATAGTAACACATCTGACTCTGGGTCGGAGGATGTGTACCCATATCTTGACAGTATACGATATTAGGACTTTGGTTATCTCGATCTCGTTAAGTCAACTCTTTGACCTAACTTATCTAACACCTCAGAATCTCTATTCCAATACAGAAGATATGAAATAAGAGGTCAGTTAGATATCAGCCTTTAGAGAAAGGATTGCTATCTCCTTCTCAGGCTTGAGATCATCTCTTAATAATCATTTGACGATACTTGATGAGTCCTCAATCTAACTCTTAAGATATTCATCCAAGCACCAGCCTCCTATGATTCAATAGCAGATCACACGTTGTGTGATCAATAAGATGTCAACGGTACATAGCCCTAATTGTACTGAGTGACCTATGTGCAAATTGGTTATTCTTCATTTCAGATCAGTAATGATATTTATAGTAAAATTTATTACATAATGGCTCGTAGGGGCTCGCATGTCCAACAGCTTCCCCTGAGTATAAACTCGAGTCTGGGACATTATTGTGTAGTTTCGGCAATCATAAATGGCCCATACGTGGTCTCATCCTTTGTGAAGTAGGAACCTCCACACGAGGAGTTCACTAGACCTTGCAGCATAAGTGTCAGTCCATAGAAGAAACTCTGGACAAGGTTGGTCTTGCTAATCTCATGGCAGGTCACCTGTCGAAAGCTCTTTAAAGTGATCCCAGGCTTCATGGGAATTGTTCATTGGAGATCATTGTGAAATTGTAATCATGGCTCTTGTTGCATTGGTCCGGTCAAGTGGATAGTACTTGTTTAAGTACTTGGTCTGGAGCTGTTCAAAGTAGTGACCACCCTCCCAAGATTTCTCAGCCAATAGGTTGCTCGATCAACCAAAGAGAAGGGAAGGCGGTCAATTTGATGGTGTCCTCATCCACAAATCTGCTGTGGATGGTGCTGCATATCATCTCAAATTCATGCAGATAAAGATGGGGCTCTTCCGTGGCAAGCCCTGGAAACTTGGGCAATAGCTGGATAGTCTAAGGCAAAGTTCTAAGTTGCTCGAAATGGAGGGAAGCTGAATCCATCTTGTGTGGAGGTTGCACCAGGGTTGTGCAACTTTCTCATGGTACAGCTGGGTGTGGCTGAACCTATAACTCATCTGAAGTCTGTCGTCTACTCGACCCTTCTGGAGTTCTATTTAGCCACCACCAGATGGTCGTTCTGGCTCCTCTCGCCTGGCTTGCATCTGAGTAAGCTCTACCATCACTTCTACCGTGAAGATCCATCGGTCCCTGTTCTGTCTCTGCATGGTCTCCAAGGAAGTTAGTTGTGTTGTTGATGGCATGTTAGTCTAATACGAACGATGACGTCTAAGGCTACTGACTGGAGAATAGCTAATCGTTTTTGTTAGATCCGATAGCCTGGAGAAAATTCAGAACTGGCTCAATCCTAGTGTGCAGGTGCTTAACTCTCAACAGTAAAATCAGACAAGGAGGGGGTTACTCTCCCTAAAACAATTTTTTATTAAGTTTGATTTTAGGTCAAGTGAGCTTTAGTATTCCCGATTTTATTGTTTATCTCTTTTAGGTGTTTTTCTGAATAAAGACAATGTCTAACGAATTTCTGATTTCCTTTTTATTTAAGTTCAAGAAAACATGGGGAGGAAGTTGGCAAAGCCGTTGCGTGATGAAATCAATGATGTATGCAGAGTAAGAAATGTGTACCTTGCTCCAGCAATCTACATGCAAATGATCCGCACGAGAACTCTTTCCATAGGGACAGCTTCTATTACGAGAAGATCTGATGCTAATTAACTAGAAAAAGAGACATGAGTCTGGTCTTGAAAGTCACTCGGTGCCTGCCGCAATGGGTCTGGGCTAGCGTTTGTATGCGACTTCTCGGCGCGCGTGATTTCTAATCCAATTAATTTCGCTTTTTATTTGACTAAGTCCAAAACGTGATATATAGGAACATATGTTCTATTACTGTGTTAAAACCTTAGTTCTATCGAGCTGAACCAGAATAAAACCTATGTATAAGGCTAAAACCTCGAGAAACAAAACAAATCCGTAAAAACTCAGCGAGGTCCCCAAAGTACACCGGCACTCCGTGAAATAGACACTGAATACTATTCATGTCCAAGAGTGTCCACAAGTCTAAGCTATTACAAGAATATTTGCAAAAAATAAAACTAAAGGAATTCTATCTAATATAACTGCTTCTTCTGGTTTTTCTGATCCTCCTCGGTTGTGGGTCTCTCTCAAGTAGATCGAGTCGTACTCTAATGGTAACTCGCACGAAAAGAAAAACAGAAGATGGTCAGAAACAGTTATAAAAGACATAAGCAAAAATAGACAAAAATAAATGAAATTAACTACTTAGTCGAGCTCCCCAGCAAAGAGCCATTCTAAAGATTGAACGACCAACTAGGGTTAAGTTGTTTAATTAAGAAAATGTCATTGTGACCCTAATCAATCAAAGAAATCAATCAAGAAAATAAACCACTAAGATATCAAGCAAGCAAATCAAGCGGTTTTGTTATTTTTATTAACCAAGTATAGCGACCAGGGTCATACTAAAGGAGCACAATTACATAATAAGTCGTGATATTTCAGAAGTAAAATTCTTTTTAGTGGTTTTTAATTTTTCAAAATTTTAATTTTCCAATGTAAGAAAAAAAGTAAGACATACACACAAACACTATTTTTGTATTTTTCAGAGGGGTCAAAAAGAATCAAAAAATGCGACAACAATATTTTTAGGTTTTGTGTAGTTATAGTGTTTTTGGTTATTTTTATATATTTTTCAGATATTGTTGTAATTTTCTAAAAATCAAACAGTGAGAAATATAATAAAAAAAGGACAACCAGGATTGTTTTGCCCTTTACCAATACGTAAAAAGATCAAAAATTGTGGAGATTATTTTTATGATGAAATAGTAAAATATCTACAGATAGGGATTGAGATCACATTTTTTGGATTTTTTTGTTGATTTTATATAATTTTTATAAGTTTTCAAATATTTTTAAAAATTTAGGTTTTTATAAGGTATTTTTCAGCAAAATTGATATTGAAGCTAAAAGGCAAGGAAAGGCAACTACAGTGTTTCTGTAGAATTTTGAGTGATTTTTTTTATTTTTGCATATTTCCAAACAAACAGGGACTTTTTAGGGTGTTTTCGAATTTTTAATATTATGAAAATGCAATAAAATCAACAAGTAAAAATTACTACAAATTAGAAAAGGAAGTATACCTTTGAGGCACGTGGCATGTGTGTGGGGTCTCTAACGGCTCTAATTTGCTTCTACTAAAAGATCTGACGGCTAGAGGATGTGGGAGCCATGCATCTCAGATCTGATGCTTCAGGGGCTGATCAGCAGTTCTGCAAGGTTGCGCTGACGTACAGCGAAGATCAGGTGGGGATCAGATTGGACCGTTATTAGTTAAGCAAGGAAGAACGGTCCAGATCAGATATGGGAGACAGGGTTCAACTGACGGCTCTAGAAGATGTTGGAAGAACACAAGTGAGGTGAGTTTCGATAAATGATATACGGTGATCCCGACGACTGATCGACTCACGAAGGAGTCCAACACCTTCCTTGGAAAGCTCTGCGTCAAGTGGAAGAGTTCGATGAGGTAGTGGATGATCGGATATGCGTGGTGGTTTTGCACCTCTTGGAGCTACTCCGCTTGAGCAATAGGGGCTCTGGTTGGGTCTCCTGGCACGTACTTGGTCCTGCGAAGGGTAATCGGACTAGGAGGCTTTGCTCTGGTCTAGTTATTGCTTAGAATAGTGAAGAGAAGTGACAAGGGGATGAGTTTGACCTCTAACGTACATGGGAAAGGGAGATCAGATCTTAATCTCGATCGAAATATCAAGCCTAAGGTGTTTAGGTCGCGAGGGAAGGTGGAAGGTGGAGTTGCGTACGAATTGGTGCGGTGACATGTGTAAGATGGAGCTCCGACCCGATGACCGGAGCTTATGAACTGCAACGGAGTCGAAGGATGAAATCGGAATGAAATTCAAAGTCGATAGAATGGAGGGTACCTGGGGGTGCTGATATGCTCAATGACACAAGGCGGGGGTGGAGGGTAAAGTAATGGTTTCAACTATAGTGCGGGAGTGCTGGGAGGCTGAATGTGGTGGTGCTCCCGCCATGTTCTTGAGCTGCAACCAAAGAGCCACCAAACTTCGCTCCACACGGATCTCCGATAGTGTGTCACTCTATTGGTGGTATCTATGGTGGAAGGAAGCGAAGAGGCATGAGCTCCAGAGATCAGGAGGCGAAGGAGATGATTTATAGGGGATATCTAGGGTCTAGAAAGATCAAAGGCTTGCGCAAAACCCTAGGAAGATTTGGCTGCGCCTAGGGATCCGCGAGTATCACGAATCCCTCGAGAAGATTTGGGTGTAGAAAACCAAGCAATCGGAAGTGGGACCATATCGGGAAAATGTGAAGAAATCGAGTCCGATCACAGGTCTGTGGGACCGGGAAGAGGGGGAGGTTGACCGTGGTCAACATTACAAGGTGGACCAATACGAAATTAGGATTTTACAAAATGAAAATCAATAAAAATAACAAATGATTTTAAAATAAAAATGAATAAAATGAAAATTGTCTACTATTTTACAAACGTTTTTCCTCTGAATTTTAATTATTTTTATGACATCATATATACATTATATATAGTATAGTGTATTATACATAGGTGTAGTATACCTGTAAATGTATTTTTATTTTATTAGTTTTATACTAATGTCTTCTATTTTGTATGTTATTTATTTACAAACTAATTTGAGGAATAAAACAATTTTTATTTGGTTTTTTATAAATGAAAAGAAGGTATAAATAGGTATACATAAGTGTCTTTTGTACAATGATCTTTGTATTTTATTTTTGTTTTGTGTTGTGTTTTATAATGTTTCTTTTATTTTTTATTTTATTTTTAAAGATATGTATAAGTATTTAATATCATACGTATAAAGTATAGAATAAATAAATATTTATGGGTATATATGTCAAGTAGCTCTACAAGGACCCTATCTCCCCCTACTTTCTTCCTTGTCGATCCGGTCACTTATTGATCTTCTCTCGGGGTTTGGGTCAGTTTGTACTTATTGCATAATTACTTATTTTCTTTTTCTTTCCTATTTATTCTTTTATTTTGTAAAACATATGTTAATTATGTAATATTACAATGACATGCACAATGATAATTCATTATATTTACACATATTTATAAATGTTTTTTTCTAAAAGATATTGCTAAAATAAAAGAATAAAGAATGAGAATCATAGATTCATCACGAAGCAAGTGGCACGAGTGAGCACATGGATTTCTACATTATGGTTTCTCTTATTCTTCCTATCGATGGTGGTCTTCTCTCTTAGGTTCTTCTGAAATAGATGTATGTGGAGTGCTTGAGGGAAGGGGATAGAGAGACCATCCTCAAAAGAACGAGGGTCGGGAGTAGGTTTCTGAGCATGTAAAATGCCAGAATCCATGCAAGTATCATCAATCATCACAAATGGATCTAAAAGAGACAAAACTTTTCCTTTATTCATATTTTTGGTTTTTGTAGTTCTCCTACTTTTTGATGTTTTCCTATAAATATCCTCTAGTACAGGAGAGAACAAAACAACTGTATGACTCTTGGTGGCATCAGTACCACCGACAACACCTGAAACTGTAGCATGAGTACAACGCTCAGGCCTATGAACTAATAAGTTGGTGGTGTCAGCACCACCTTCTGCAGCTGAAGATACGACGACATCAACATCATCATCTGGATCATCGTCCTTGGTGGCATCAGTACCACAATCATCATCATGTTTACATGCATCAGCATCGCTCTTGACTCCGTCGGATGCCCTATAATCTGCCTTGTGGTGTCACCTAGACGAGTCACCACCGGTTGGCTTCCTACTGCTCCTAAGTGTCACAAAATCATCATCAAATAAATAAGAATGTCATCCAGAATATCACAAGGAGAGGTGGTCATGTCGACTGTACCTTCTCACACTTCCTCTTCAGATTGTCCAGGTTAAGTTCAATCTGAGCGGGTATGGAGGCTTCGCCCTTGACTATTTCCCTCATCTCCTGCCGGAACTCGTCCATCTCTCGTCGGAAAGTGGCTTGCTGATCAAAAAGCATACGGGTGAGATCATCAAGGGCTGGGTTATCATACGGGTGTGGATGAGAACAAGACGGGTTTCCTCATTGAAAATGAGTGTGGTTCTGCTTCTGGTAATGAGGAGGAGGAGGCTGGGGATACTGCTGATGAGGTTGCTACTATTGGTCATGAGGAGGAGGCTAGGGATGCTACTGATGAGGCTGTTGTTGCCTCTAGTGTTGACCCTGTTATGGGGGTCGAGGCCCATGTTGTGTGTGTTGTTGGGAGTACCGGGGCTGATGCTGCTGCTGGGCACCCTGCCCTACATGTGCAGAACAGAGCTGCTACGATGAAGCACCTCTAGTGGACCATTGGAAGCCCGGGTTGTCACGACAGCTCCTGGGTTACTGTTGGTACTAGGAGTACCAAATCTCATTGACTTCCATCAATGGCTCCTGCTGATCGTGGACTGATGATGGAAGGGATGCCAAGGGCTAATTCGAATGGTACACAACTAAGTGAGTGTCTGAGGAAGGTGTTGGTGGCAACTGGTAATGCAGGAGTTGCTGAATCGGTTCTGCATGAATGTGGTGAACCTGGTGATATGAGGCGGAAGGCTGAGAAGAGCTACTCCATGGATCAACCTGTGACCTAAAATGGGATGAGAAGCCGTCTATGCCTCTTGGAGATACATGATCTGGGTCTTCAGGTCACTAACAATTTGGGCCAGCTCATCTATCTTGTTGAGCTTGTCAAGGCTCTAGCATGCCTTCTTTTCAATGATCTCTACCCGGTCCAGCTTCTAGCTGATGATACCCATATCCGCAGTTGAAGACTCTACTAATGTCGCTACCGTAGAAGAGGTAGAAGCACCAACTTCAATGCATGCTATCCTCTAGTATGAAACTACCTGCGGGAGAGGCTTCCCCTGAGTATAAACCAGATTCTGGGACACTACAGTGTAAATTTTGTACAAATCCTCATAAGTGGCCCAGACTTGGCTCATCCTTGGAAAGGTAAGAACATACACACGAGGCATTCACTAGCCCTTGCAGCACAGGTGTCATCCCACGAAAGAAACTTTGGATGAGGTTGGGCTTGCTGATCTCATGGTGGGGACTCCTATCGATGAGCTCTCTAAAGCGATCCCAGGCTTCATGGAAATGTTCATTGGGGATCATAGTGAAGTTGCTAATCATGGCTACGGATGCATTGGTTTGGCTGAGTGGATAGTACTTGTTCAAGTACTCAGTCTGGTGTTGCTCCCAAGTAGTGACCACCCTCCCAAGATGTTTCAGCCAGTAGGTTGCTCGATAAACAAAAGAGAAAGGGAAGACGATCAATTTGATGGTGTCCTAATCCACAAATCTGTCGTAGACGGTGCTGCAGATCATCTCAAATTCTTGTAGATGGAGATGGGGCTCTTTGGTGGCAAGCCCATGTAACTTGGGCAATAGCTAGATAGTCTGAGGGCGAAGTTTGAAATCGCCTAGGATGGCGGCCAACTGAATCCATCGATGGGTGAGGGTTGCACGTGCAACAGTCTCATGGTACGGGCTGGTCTGGCTGGATCATGTGGCTCATCCTGGCATCTATCGTCTAATCGGCCCTCCCGGCGTGGTATTTTACCACCACAGGCTGGTCGTTCTGGCTCCTCGTGCCCGGCTCGCATCTGCATAAGCTCGCTCCTCACTCCTGCCATGAAGATCCCTTGGTCCCTGATTTGTCTCTGCATGGTCTCCAAGGAAGTTAGTATTGTGATTGTTGATGGCCACCTGGTCTAATATGAATGATGACGGCTGAAGCTAGTAGTCACATTATATATAAAATATAAACCCAAATTAAAACTCATTAAAATACATTAAAATAAAAAGATATATATAATATAGGTAAAATACCTATAAATATACATATAAAATTTACATATTTGTTTATTTAAGTGTACAAATCACATCATAAAAATATATTTATATTCATTAAAATAAGTTGTAAATATATAAAATAAAAGGATAAAATAATAAAATGGAATATATAAAATAAAAATAAAAAGGTACAAAACATAGGCAAATATACCTATAGATACACTATTAAAAAATATACTACTAATAAAATACACCAAAAATAAATAAAAACCATAATAAAATACTACCATAAATAATAAACATTTTTTTATTTTATACACAAAAATTAATAAAATCATTTATTATTTTTAATCATTTATTCTTTAATAAATTAGCATATTTTGTCCTTATGCGGTTGGGCTGTGCCAATCATATGCCTCTGTTGGTTGACCTCTGGTCAACTCAATCCTCTGACCTCCAGAAGTGACGTGCCTGACTAATTTGCCATCTTCTCCATTAATTCCCACTTGATCCCTCCATCATTTGTCCCCAATCCCTTCATGAAAAACGGCTCTAGATCATCCTTACATACACGCCACCTGCATAGATCCCTTGTAAATACGAAAGATTCATTGCTTTTGGCCGGCCAAATAAGGGTGCCCATAATGTCTATAAATAAGAGACCTCGGATCACCATCCGATTTTGGTAAATCCATGAGTCCTAGAGCCATCGCCTCCGGCCAAGAAGGTCTCCAGGTGACAGCTGGTGCATCTTTTGAGGTAGGGAAGCTCGCGGAGGAGGAGGCTGCGCCCAAGGCCGCCGTCGCTGGTGACCTCTGCTCCTAGCCTTCGCCGGCAGGTACGAGCTACGCACTTTGTAATTTTTAATTAGATTTTTCATTCATGCCTTTTAATTCTATTATTAGTTTAATGATTAGCATAGGTTTGTAGCGTGAGATCATCAACCCGTCGTTCGCCGGAGCTCTGCTCCAACGAACCTTTTCCACACGTGCCCGACTGTGAACCACCCGCTGACCACCCTCATTTCACTACTTATCATTTTCACCATGATATGCCACATCGTGTCCAACATGATCGAGCTTCGATCAGTAAAACATCGCCCCACCGCCGCCGCTCGCCGAAGTAGGACCATTTCACCTCACCTTGCCCAAATCGACAACCAAATAAATGCCAGGACCTACGTCGTGTCCCCGCCAGTCTTTCTAACTCCTTTGCAGGTCCTAAAGGGGGTATCTGAGCCACATCATGCTTAGAAAGGCACCTCCAGGCTACCTTGCCCTCTAGAGCCCTTCCGATGAGCTTCAGAGCCTTTTGAGGTACCCAGCAGATTTGTGGCGTGTGTAGGAGAGCATAGAGCTACTCGGCGGTGATGGAGAAGGCCGGAGCTACACGCTTTCTTGACCCGTTCATCCAATGGCCTCCACCGTCCGATGAAGCGTTGCGTGCCAGATGTAGCAGTAGACGTCCGATTGAGTCGAGCCGCAGCCGTTTGATCACGCTACGCGATCTAATCCCAAACGTCCACGCAAACTGTCATCGTCGCACTCGAAGATGACTGTGTCAAGTGAAGGCCCCAAAATCATTGGATGTGAAGGATATGGAGAGATCCTCAAGCACATCATGGAAGCGTGAGCGTCGTATCGGATACGACGAAGAACGACTAGTCGCACTAGTTGTTCGGTGCAGCGGAATTTAAAAAAATTTTATTCGATGAAACCACATGATCCAAGAACCATTCTCGGATCGTTTCATCAATAACCACAGCAAGTATAATGCAATACCTCTTGATGCGTGGTTGATCGAGTCTCTAAGAGAAGAGACCTCCTGTCTCAAGTCCGATCGTCGGAGAGATCGCTTGCGAGCGCGGGGATGAACCGCGGTGTCCTCGCAATCCAAGAAGTGGATCCAAGCGCGGTTGCTCCTGATCTCGTCGCACGAGATCGAACGTCTCCTTCGCGGGCGAAGCACTTGAAGTAGACGGAGAACCGCAGAGCATCGAAGCGGTAGCACGAAGGCGAAGGCGACGACGATTCCCTCCACTAGGGTGGACGGCCACCAAGAGGAGGAGGGAGAGAGGGCTGTCGAGTATGAGAGAAAGAGAGAGAGAGATTTGCTACAATAGCATGTGTAAAGAGAGAGCCAAGAGTGCCTCTCTATTTATAGGGTTTTGGGATCCATGGATCTCAATCCATGTGTCATATAAAATCAATGGTTGGGATTGACTTATGACAATCCAATGGTCAAGATTGTTGTTGGTAAAAGCCAACAACATGTGATTTAATTTTGATTAAATACATTTGATAAATCAAATATATATTAATACCAAATTAAACCAACTAAATAAGGAGAGACAAAACAAATGAGAGCCTCCTTCCCTATTGGGAGGAGTGGACGGCCACCAATTCCATAAAGGAATTGGTGCCGCCCCCCTCTTCCCATATGGGGAGGGCAATCCCATGGATTCCCATGGGATTGCATATCTCCTTGTTTTTCTCTCAACATATTTTCCAACAATTTTATTCACCAAAAATAATTCTCAATTAATTTTGGGAATATTGCAATCTTGACATTGGAATATTGTGAATCACATTCACAACCCAAAACAAAATGTAATTTACATTTTCAATTAATTAGACAATGTGTATCCAATACACATTAATAATTAATCTACTAATATAAATTGTATTTAACTCTCTCTAATACATTATAAATCACATTTATAATATATTAGGAATAATTGGATATTACTATCCACATTATTCATATCCATAATAATTAAACCACATTTAATTATATTGGATAATTTCTCATACATCATGATAATTAAATCACATTTAATTATCAACTTCTCTTTGCTTAGATCTCATGGAATTGTTCTCAAACCATTTAAGAACAATGCTATTTCTCCTCAGATACTTGGAGATAAGGACAGGGCGATTGTATTGTTCCACGTATAGTGACTTGGATATTGAGATCACATCTCAAATCCAGATCCCATGGACCTCTCATAGATGCTTGATTAAATCAAGACCGTAAACCTAATATTCTCATTGCATCTGAATCTCATTCAGATCAATGTCCAGTACATGGACTAAGATTAGGTCACTTCTCTAATGAGAGGAGTCACTAAAATCTAGACCTGTTTCATCACTCCCTCGGAATGGAAGCGTCATGGTTATACAATCGTTTATGATCAAATCACCCTTCAGGTATTCCCAATACCTGCACATCCTGCATACTGGAAGACTCATGATCATCATGAAGATAAAGATCACTTTTACACTGTCATCTTCATAGTCTGATCATTAAGTTTCTCAATCTCGGTCCATGGGATATGGTACAGATCATATGCTTTCACAAAGCATATATCTTACCTTCAAATTCATATCATGCTTCTAAAGCATGATGACCATGCATGGAATTTGGTCAATCCCAATACCTCATGAGTGAGCTCATGTCTCCCGGTTCACAAGTGAACCTGTATGATCCCTTTGAGAGATCATATTACTCATATGCCCTTTCATGCACACCAGCTCGCCGGTGTATAGACCTTGATTAGGTCATCAACCTATTGGTCTGCCAAATGTACATGCTCATACATATAGTAATATATCTGTCTCTGGTCAGAGGATGTTTGCCTGTGATGTGACAGTATTCATCATAGGTCTTTGGTTATCTCGATCTCGTTAAGTCAACTCATTGACTCAACTAATCTGATACCTCCGAATCAATATTCCTATGCAGAGGACCTGCATCAAGAGGTCGATCAGATATCAGTCTAATGAGATGGGATTGCCATCTCCCACTCAGACTGGAGATCACTACTTGTTAATCATTGATGATGCTTGATGAGTCCTCTATCTAACTCCTTAGATATTCATCCAAGCATCAGCCTCTATGATTCAATCATTGAATCAACAGCTGTATGATTATCAAGTTGGCCATGGTACATAACCCTTATTGTAAAGAGGGACCTTATAGTGCATTCATTCATTCAATATCAGAAAGGGAGTGAAACAAAATCAATAACTTTTATTGATGAATCATTTATTACAATAACATTTATTGTAGGAATGGTTCGCATCGGGCTCACATTGCTAACAGGATGCGCGCGTTTTGGGGTAATTTGCATATTTGACCTCGCAATTTTTGTATTTTATTATTTAATTCTGTAATAAAAGTTAGCGTGTAAATAAAATTGGACTTTTTTCAAATTAACCCCTAAACTTTATGTATTTTCATTTCGGTCCCTCCTAGAGTCACGTGTAGTCCCCACGTGACTTGGGAAATTTTGCAATGTGCACCCTAGCATTTTTGTATATTGTAAATTAGTCTTTAAAATTTAAATAAATGTTTTACTATGTTGGTAAAATTGCATCTGAGTCCTTGTACTTTATTTTTATTGCAAAAATGCCCCAACCAAGACTTTAATTTTTGTATATTTTATCTATTTATTAAAAATACCTATTAAGCTCCTAAACAATATACGAAAATAGGGTTAAATGCTCAATGCCATGTAATTTCTCGCCATTATTTTTAATTGGTATTTTTTGCATTTAACCCATTTATTAAAAGTAGAATGGAGCCTTCTTATTCCCTGTTTAACTTAGAAAACACCAAAAAAACATCTCTAAAAATTTCAAAGAATTATATATTTAGTATATTTTACCATATTTTATTTAGAGATCAAAAATCACTAAAAATGGAAAAATAAAAACCCTAAAAATCTAAAAATTACAAAATCCTTTATAAAAATCTTAAAAATTCTTAAAAAAATCCCAAAATATATTTTTCTGTTGTATAATTTTATTTATATAAATATTTATATATTAAAATTGATTTGGTAATTTTTGGGATTTATATACTATTTTTGACAACCAAATCAATTTCAGTTATTTTTATTAATTCCATATTTGGATAATTTTCACTTTAAAAATACATAAAACTTAGTAAAATTCCAAAAAAAATAACAAAAACATAGAAAAAGATTAAAAAACCAAAAACAAATTATTATGTGTATTTTGTCTGTATTTATTAACATTTATACATATATTACTATATATTGTATATATAAAGCCATGTATATGTTATATAAGTTATATAAAAGGAAAAGTAATTTAAAATATATAAATATATTTATATATGAAAAGAAACTAGAAAATAAAATAGAAAAATAGAAAAAAAATAAAAAAATATAAAGTTAAAAACCCACAAAAATAATAAATGACCAGAGACGTGAGACAAAGTTTTGTGCATCTTTTTGCCTCCTTCTACTGTTTTGGCTATGTATTCAACCTCTACACGTACTTACACACTATACACATTGTTGTAGAGTTATAATAAATTTTAACTCCACATTTTTTAGATTTAAATGCTTAATTAATTATTGTGGGTTATCTGTTGATTAATTGAGATTTGTTGAGCGGTCAATGCATCGACTGAGTCTCTCTCCTTATGAGATTTCTAGACCCCCTCCATTCTTCTCAATTATCAACTATTGCGGAAGAGAAGTGATAATCAGGCATGAGATGCAAATGATGTGAGTCAAAGACCACATCTCATGCAAAATGAATAGGGGCAACATCAACGATCAACGGATCATGATCAAGATATGATTTCAGGAACTGACCGTTAACCCAAAAGGTGGATTCAGATGACAGCTAAGATATATCAATGCTTCCGTTGTCGTGCACCTTTCGGACCAAGTATGGTCCCTTCCATTTGCTTTGTAACTTCCCTGAAAATAATCTCAACCTAGCATCGAATAACCATACTCTCTGGTTCGGCTCAAACTGTTTATGGCTGATATGAGAATCATGACATATCTTCACTCTCTCCTTATATTGTAGGCTACTCGAAAAGGTTGTATCTCTCAACTCCTCCAGGGTTTCCAACTCTGCTTTCCTATGATCTCACATACTCTCATGATCTAATAATAACTCAATGACTACCCATAGTGACTTCTGCTTTATCTCCACAAGTAAATGGCATGCCTTGCCATAAACGAGATGAAAGGGAGATGTACCCAAAGGTGTCTTGAAGGAGGTATGATAGGCGCACAAGACCGAGTCCAAAAGCTGTGACCAATCCTTTCGGTCTAGGCGGACAACCTTCTGCAATATAGTCTTGATATCCCTGTTCGATACCTCAGCAAGACCATTGGTCTGAGGGTGATATGGAGTGGCAACATGATGGTCAATGCTGAACTCGTTAGCAAGGGCCCTTACCTTGTCATTGATAAAATGAGTCCCACCATCAGATATCAAAACTCTAGGTACCCAGAACCGTGAAATGATATTCTTCCTCAAAAATGTGCATACGGTACTAGCATCTGTAAATTTGGGCAGGGATGGCCTCAACCCAACGACTCACATAATCCACAACAAGCAGAATGTACTCGAAACCCTGACTCTTAGGGAATGGACCCATGAAATCGATGCCCCATGCATCAAAAACCTCACAGAAGTGAATGGGCTGCATCGGCATCATATCACGTTGTCCACAAGTGCCCATCCTCTGACAGTCAGTACATCTCTTCATGAATTCATCAGAATCCTTGAAGAGAGTTGGTCACCATAGGTCGGATTGGAGCACTTTCTGTGTTGTCCTCCTCCCATAATGATGTCCTCCTACCTTAAGATTGTGGTAGTACGTGAGGATGCTATGGTGCTCCTCCTGAGGAATGCACCGATGCCAGATTCTATCCCCTCCTTCATGATAAAGGATGGGATCCTCCCCATGGTATGACTTGGCCTTCGCAAGGAAAGTCTCAAGTCGTCGCCTTGGCCAACCTTGTGGAACTTTATCGGTGACAAGATAGTTAACAATGTCAACCATGGGAGTGAGGGGATAGCAAGGATCGCCTCGTTTGGGAAGGTCTATGTAATAGGTGCTATATGATCAGAATCCTCATGTTTCTTTAAACGGGAGAGTTGATCCGCCACCACATTCTTGATTCCAAACATATCCTTAATCTCTATGTCAAACTCCTGGAGTAGAAGGATCCATCTGGTCAATCTGGCTTTGGCATTCTTCTTTTCCTTGAGGCATCGGATGGCGGTGTCATCTGTAAATATTGTCACTCGGGATCCAAGAATATAAGGTCTGAATTTGTCCAACGCAAAGACTACTGCTGGTATCTCCTTCTCAGTCACGGTTTAATTTCATTGAGCAGCATCCAAAGTCCGGCTAGAATAGTGTATGGCATAAGGTAATCCATCCCCCCTCTGTCCTAGCACTTCCCCTACGGCAAGCATCCATAATGATCTCAAATGGGAGAGACCAATAGGGTGGCTGCAGGACAAGAGCCTCGACAACTAATCCCTTGAGAGTCTCGAATGACGCCAGACACTTATCATCTACAATGAACTCGATGCCTTTCGTCAGTAGATTAGTAAGAGATCAGCTACGACTGAAATCCTGAACAAATTCGGTAGAAATCGATATGCCTCGGAAAATGCCGCTATTGTCGCAAATTGGATGGTGGGTTTAGTTTTTTGATGATATCCACCTTGGCTAGATCGACCTCCATGCCCTGTTGGAGATAATATGGCCAAGCACCATCCACTGAGTCACCATGAAATGACCCTTCTCCCAAGATAATAGAAGATGGACCTCTATAAGAACTAAAGTACACGATATAGGTAGTGAAGACAAAAATCAAACCCATTTCTGTAGACCGTAAAGTCATCCATGAAGACCTCCAAACAGTCACCCACCATGTCCGAGAAGATGGAAAGCACACACCTTTGGAATGTAGCCAGGGCATTCATAAACCAAAGGCCATCCGTCTAAGGGCATACGTCCCAAACGGACAGGTGAATGTCGTTTTCTCCTGGCCTTCGGGCGCTATGGCTACCTGATTGTATCCGGAGTACCTGTCAAGGAAACAGTAATGACTTTTCCTAGCTAGACTCTTGATAATCTGATCAATAAATGGTAGTAGGAAATGATCCTTCTTGGTGGCCTAATTCAATCATCTGTAGTCCACACAGACCCTAAAAGAAGTGGGTACGCGATTAGCTATCTCCTCTCCAGACACCCTCACAAATGTAGTGATACCCATCTTCTAGGGTACCACATGTATGAACTAACCCACTTGGAGTCGGAGATGGGGTAGATAAAATCAGCGCTCCACCAATTCGATATCTCCTTCATGACCACATCTCGAAGATTTGGGTTCAACCATCGTTGGAACTCACGCGATGGCTTGGTGTCCTCTTCGAGATAGATATGGTGGGAGCACATGGCTGGACATATCCCCTTGAGATCAGCTACGCTCCATCCAATCGCCATGCAGATTCTTTCAAGAACCTCCATCAAACGAGATTCTTGATCTCCGGTCAAATCTGTTAAGATAATGAGTGGAAACATCTCTGGCTCACCAGCAAAGAATCTTTACTTCATCGAATACAACAAGGTCTTCAGCTCTGGACAACTGAGAGCTGGAAAATATGGCTTCTAAAATGCCTAAGTGAAGACTACCAGGTCTGCGTGGGAGAACTCTCGTTGCATGTGAAAATCTGACAAAGGTGGCTCTGCTGGTGTCTCTGCAAGCTATGTTAACTCACTCTCCGTCCTAGTTGTCGTCTTTGTGGGAATCAGGCAAGGTAAATAATCATCAAACTCATCCTAATCAATGCTTGAATCCGAGGGATCAGAATGAGAAGAACATGATTCATATTCTGCTTCGATGGCCTAACCACGATCATCAGCCTCAAATGTGGCTGGTGCAAAGAGTGTGCTCTCCGAACTCTCATCTACTACAATCTATAAATATGTAGTGTCTGAAGGCGAGATAAGAGCTTGTGATACGGGGTCTGACCAAACTGCCTTATCATTTGTGATCACAAAATCACACTCCTGGTGGACGTCTCGCTCTGCATCTGTCATCTACTCTGAATCACTCGATTGCTCGGAGCAGGCTGAATCTCTTACTCTGGTCTCCTCGATCATCTCTATTTGTATACTTTCACCCTCGATGCGAAAGTATACCTTCCCACTATCGTGGTCAGACATCGCCTTGGCTGTGGCCAAGAATGGGCATCCTAGTATGATGGGGGTATATGCCACAGACTTAGGGATCTCCATGTCCAATACAACAAAGTCCACGGGGAATTTCAGGCCCTGAATTGTGACGACCACTTCCTTCAATAACTCTTTCAACCTCTTGACAGATCTATCAACAAATTGAAGGACTGCCCTGCTTTGTCGAAGAGGGTCGAACTCGAATCGGTCGAGTAAGGCTACCGGAAGAAGGTTAATAGAAGAGACGTTGTCTAATAGGGTACGATCGAACCGCTGCTCATGTATATGGCATCTGACATAAGGAGCTCCTGCATCAGATCTATTGGCTGGAAATCGGCTCTTAATGGCGAAGCAAGTGGCTTGAGTGGGCACATGGATCTCTGCATTGTGGTTCCTTCTCTTCCTGCGGATGGTGGTCTTCTCTCTCAATATCTTCTGAAAGATAAGGATGTGCTATAGTGCCTCTAGTAGAGTCAGATGTATACGAAATCGATCAACCATCTATTAGTTGAACTCTAGTTGGTGTCTCTTTTTGGGATTTTCTGTTTATTTCCCTTCACTAAGCGGAGTACTTGAGTGAAAGGGATGGATGGACCCCCTCCCGAATGATGAGGGTCAGGAAGAGGCTCCTGTGTATGTAGAAGAGTAGAATCCATACTCATATCATCATGAAACACATATGGACTCGTAGGGGATACAGAAACCTTTCCTTTATTCTTTTTTTTGTTCTTTTCTATTTTTCAATTTTTTATTTTTCTATCTTGAGATACAGAAGAAGGTAACACAACTAAAGAAAATTTGATGGCCTCAGTACCACATATAGCATCTGGTCTTGTAGCATCAGCACCGCTCTCTGGCCAAGTATTTGGAAGGTTGGTGGCATCACCACCACCATCTGGTACTAGAATCACCACGGCCTAAGTACCGTGAGCAGGATCAACATCCTTGGTTGCTTCAGCACCACCGTCATCATCATCATGAGCGGCATCAGTACCGCTTCCCTCCTCATCTAGCGCTCTAGAATCTCCAAGTGGTCGTCGTTCAGATGAGGCGTCATTGTCTGGCATCGTACCGCTCCTAAGTGTCACAAAATCAGCATAACATATATAGAAAAAAATATCACCCAAAGTATCAATAGGAGTTGTAGTCTCTGTAAACTTTATCTACTCAGATTTCCTCTTCAGATTGTTCAGATTTGGTTCAATCTGAGAGGGTATGGCAACCTTGCCCTTGATAATTTCTCTCATCTTCTTCTGAAACTTGTCCATCTCTCTCCGAAAGGATGCATGCTAATTAGAAAGTAGGTGGGCGAGGTTGTCAAGGGTTGAGTTCTCATAGACATATCCATGAGAACCGAGCGGGTTGCCTCGCTAGAAATGAGGCTGTTGCTACTGGTAATGAGGGGGAGGCTGGGAATACTGATGATGAGGCTGCTGCAGCTGCCTCCACTATTGTCCCTGGTACGAGGGACGAGGACCCTACTGGTGTTGTTGCTGGTACTACTAGGAATGATGGGGTTTTTGTTGCTTCTGGAAGCTCTGTCCGACCAAAGCTGGAGGTTGCTGCTAGGACGAGGTGCCTTCGGTGGACCATCGGGTGATCACGATGGATCTTGGGTTGTTGCTGGTACCGGTCATACCAAATCCTGTTGACTTCCATCAACGGCTCATGCTTGAAAGGTAGAGGGGGATGAACTGCCATGGGCTGATCCTGTTGATAGACCACCATCTGAGTGTCCTGAGATGGCTCTTCCTGGATGTGGTGAACCTGGAGATTTGTGGCAGAAGTCTGGATAAAGCTACTGTTGCTGGGATCAGCCGTGACCTGAGATGGGGTTGTGGAGTCGTATGTGCTTCTTAGAGAAACATTATCCGGTCTTCATTTCACTCAATGGCTGTTCCAATTAATCGATATGGGTAAGGACCTGGCACTACTTCTTCTCAATGATCTTGATGCGGTCCAGCTTCTCACTGATGATCCCCATGTCAGCGGTTGAGGACTTGTCCTGTGTTGCTACTGATGAAGTTGAAGGACCGGCATCGACCCGTGTAATGCTCTGATAAGACATGGCCTATGGGAGGGGCTTCCCCTGAGTGTAAACCCTAGTCTGGGACATCGCCATGTAGTTTTTTGGCATATCCTCATAAATGGCCAAGACTTGGTCCTCATCCTTGGCAAAATAGGAACCTTCACACGAGGTATTTACTAGCCCCTGCAGTTCTGGTGTCAGCCCACAAAAGAAGCTCTACATAAGATTGGGCTTGGATATCTCGTGATGTGGAAACCGTCGATGAGCTCTCAAATTCGATCCCAAGCCTCGTGAAACTGCTCGTTTGGGATCATCGTGAAGTTATTGATCATAGCTCATGCTACGTTGGTCCTGCCGAGTGGATAGAACTTGTTAAAGTACTCGGTCCGGAGCTGCTCCTAGGTAGTGACATACCTCCCCAAATGCTTCAGCCAATAGGTTGCTCTATCAACAAAGGAGAATGAGAAGGCGAACATCTTGATCGTGTCCTTGTCCACTAATCTGTCATGGACCATGATGCGGATCATCTCGTTTTCCTGCAAACGGAGGTGCGGCTCTTCGATGGCTAGCCCATGGAACATGGGCAATAACTGGATGATCTGGGGGCGAAGATCGAAGTCGTCCAGGATCTTCGGAAGCTAAAACCAACGGTGTCTGAAAGGAGTTCGGGTATGGCTCTAGCCTAGTGTACGGGTCACTCTCTCGCTGTAGATAAATCAACCAATGAGAGGGTGACTCTAGCCAAAATAAGAATTTTTAAGTGAAATGTGTTTTAGGGTCAAGTTTGCATTAGCAGTCCCTATTTTATTTGATTGTCTCTTTTTTAGGTATTTTTATGAAATAAGACAATGCCTAATGATTTTTCCAATTTCATTAGTTATTTTGAGTCCAATTAAACAGGTGGAGGAAGTCAAAAAAGCCGATGCACAATCAAACACGATGATGCATGCAGAGATAGAAATGTGTACCTGACTCCAACACTCTACATGCAGGGTGATCCATGCATAAAAGTAAAGACAGGAAATAAACTACATATATGATGTACGAGGACATCAGCCTCAGACGGGCAATTTCTATTAATCGTGAAGCACAAATATCTAACTATCGGGAAGAGAGACCGGAGTCGGGTCTTCGATGTCGATCGGTGCCCACCATAATAGGTCCTGACAATGCTATATACGGCCTCTCTCGGCACGTGTCTTTAATCCCAATATGTTAACTTTTTTTATTTTAGTGTTAGGTAGGTCCAATTACGATCTATAGGAGCAGATAAGCAATTAGATGTGGGCCTTAGCTAATTACGTCACAATCAACAAAAATCCTAAGTCTAAGGGCTAAATCCTCGAGAATCAAAAATAAATAAAAGCGATAAAAACAAAATAAGAAAAAGCCGCGGTGAGGTCCCCCAAGTACACCGGTAGTCGGCGAAACAGACCCCGAAGTGTCCAAATAAGTGTCCAAGTCCACAATGATTACAATAATCAAATGTTTTGTAAAAAGAAATATCTATGTGCTATAATTAAGTCCTCATGCTCTTCTGCTCCTCCTCTGGTACGGGTTCCTCCACAAGAAAGTCAAGACATCCTCGGGCGGTTCCCTCGCACAAAATTTGAAACAAAAAGGTGTCATAAAGCAGTTATCACAAATAGATAAAAATAAATCACCAAAATCGAAAAAAAATGACTACTAAGTTGTGCTCCCTTTTAACGGCGATATTCTGATGAGGGGCCCACCGATCAGGGTTAAGCATCAAAGTAAAATCCAAGGTCGTTGCAACCCTAATTGATAGGCTGACTCAATCGAAAAAAATAACCACTCAACAGAAATCGAATAATGAAGTGTAATGTAAGTGGTTTGCTATTTTATTTACCTGGTATAGCCACTAAGGTCGAACACAAGGAGCACGAAAGAAATACGAAGTCATCAAATTTCCAAAATTAAAATAGTTTTTAGTGGTTTTTCATTTTTATATTTTTTTAATTTTTGAAAAAGGACACAAGCGCAAAAATAAAATAAAACAAGAACATTGATCTTTTTGGATTTTTCTAAAGAACCATAAAATGCTTAGAAAATTAAGATAAAATTATTTTTGTATTTTAGAGGTTTTAAGTCGTTTTTTGATAATTTTTCAAGATTTTTCTGATGTTTTTAAAGTTTTATAAAAATCAAATAAATCTCAAAAAGGCAAGTAGTGCACATCCAGGACTAGATTGGAAGTTAAAAATATTTAAAATGCCCTAAACCTGGATAGCAAGTTTGTGATAATATGCATAAAAACCTACAAACAGGAACTGAAAATGGAATTTTTTGAGTTTTCTACGATTTTATATGATTTATGTAAGTTTTTGAATGTTTTGTGATTTTTAGGATTTTATAAGGGTTTTTCAAACAAAATTTATACTATAAATAAAACACACAAAAAGGCACCCATAGGTATTTTATAAAATTTTTAAAACATTTTTCGAATTTTTAAAAAAATTTCTAAGGCAAACAAGGATTTTTTGAAGTTTTTGAATTTTTAAAAATAGGAAATGCAATTAAATCAATCCAATAAAATCATAGACAATATTACACACTAACAAGAGTTAATGGTAATTTTTATGTAATTTTTCGAATTAAATTACTATTTATTAAGTCCAAAGTACAATGTAATAAGGCACAGTTCACGGGCTTTGTAAATATATTAAGTTCCTTGACCAATTGGATAACACAGTTTAAAAACTTAGAGTCGATTCGGCAAAAAGCCCAATCAAATCACCTGCATGCTAAATATAGTACGCAAAGGGGTATATGTGCTATTTCTAAAAACATGTAATACATTCATTAATAGTAAAAACATAGGGCATAAAGTGCAAATATCCCAAAGCTCACGTGGACATGCACATGCTACAAACTAAGAGGGACTAAAGTGCAAATATTATAAACTACGAGGTCTAAGCTGTAAAAGTTCCGAAATATAACATTTATTTAATGGAGTAAAGTGAAATAACTAAACAAGCAGGGCTATGAGTGAAATATACCCTTGTAGGCGCATGAGGAGAACGTGGGATGCGTGGCAGGCTCTGGTGAAGGTGGGCGTTGGCGGCTCTGATCTGCTCTGCTACGGATCTGACGGCTCGGGCGAGTAGAGCAGGCGTACGGGTCTGATGGATTCTGATGATATTAGACGATGCAGAGAATGTTAGCCCTAATGGTTTTTAAACATGGATCTGACGCCTCTAAAAAAGGGGGTGGATAGATTGTGGAGATGCAATCTTGAAGATGGGGTCCAGATCAAAGGTGACTGATTGTGTTGGATGAAATCAGCTCGGGCGACCTCACTCGATCGTGGAGGAAGATCCGCAGCCCCGATTACATCGCGGAGAGGTCCAGCACGATCGTAAAGCTCCTCTGTCCGTGTCTAGTGGTGGGCTCTAATGGAACGGAGGATGGTTGGTTGTACGTGGCGGCGTCGCACCACCTGGAGCTACTCCGCCCGGTTAGCTAGTGAATCAATTGGGTTCCTTCGCACAAACCAGCACATGCAGAAGGTAGAGGGACTCGGGGCGGTGCTCCGATCCAAGTTATTACATAAGGAGAGAAGCGAAACGATGGGGATAATACTCGACTTCCGGCGGGGATAGAGGAAGGAAGTCTCAGTCTTAATCTCACTCGGGTGAGAGATGTAGGGTGATCAGATTGCGTGGTAAGGAGCGAGGCGAGTGGGGGTTCGATCCAAACGGAAGGATGTGGATGACGGGCTCCAGACCTGGTTGTCAGAGCCAGCGAATGACAGCGAAGTGAAATATGAAGATGGAATCAAATGGGAAAGTGAAGAGGCTAAATGTGATACCTGAAGCTTTAGATGAGCTCCTATGCTTCAGGCAATGGTGGTCAGCTAGGTTATGGCCTCGGTCGAGCTGCGGCAGGCTGAAAGGCTTCTCGCGACGGCTCTCCAATGATGCGATGAGCTACGAGCCTCCAGGCGTCTCCTAAAGATCCTAAGCGGCTCCTCGAGTGGTTGTCACTCCACTGAAGGTGGCTAGGGAAGAATGGGGGTGTGAGGGATGAACTGAAGGGCTGATAGAGCTAAAGAGACGTTTTATAAGATGTCCGAGGGGTCTGGAAAGCTCGAGAGGTGGAGCATAACCCTAAGAGGATCCGGGTGATTCTAGGGATCCGCGAGTAACTCAGGTCTACAAGGAATCTCGTGTCCGGATATCGAGTCAAGAGGCGGCCGGGTTCAGGCGTGAAAAGTCGGAGAAGAAGCTCCGGCGAGAGGAATGAGACCTGACCTGGTCTGGAGGGTGACGGGCATCGGGGTCAACAAAAACACATAGACTAATAGGAAATTCATGATTTACAAAATAAAAGGAAATTAGATAAAAAAAATAACACAAATGAATTTAAAATGAAAAACGTATAAAATAGAAAAATGTTTATTTTTTATAAACTATTTTTTTGGGATTTTTAATTATTTTTATGAAAAATAAAATAATGTATATACAACATATAATATTATATACAGGTAGATTATACCTATGTATTATGTACAAGTATTTTTATTTTATTATTTTTGCACAAATACTTTGTTTTATATTTTATTTATTTACAACATAATTTTAGGAGTATAAAATAATTTTTATTTTATTTTTACAAATTATTTAAGGGTATAAAATAAATAGTGGTTGTGATTTGTACACGTGTCTTTTGTACAAAGGTTTGGTGTTTTTATTTTTATTTTTGTTTTATGTTCTAATTTTTTTGTTTTTATGATATTATTAAAACTATATACAAGGGTGTAAAAGAATAAATAATTTTGGTTTTATCATAAATAAATAAATAAATAAATAATATGTACAAGTATAAGTGTTATATGCAATACATTTTTTATGAGAAATATATACAGTACATGCTAGACCCTATCTCTCTCTACTTATTTTATTTTGTGATCAAGCCAAGTTTTGACCTTCTCTTGGGGTTTGGTTCACTATGTATTTATTCTAAACACATCATTCTTTTTCTTTTTCCTTTTAATCTTTTATTTTTGCAAAATACATGAGAAATATGCAATATTAACAATGCAGTGCAAATTGTCAAGTCATTGAATTTACATGTATTTACAAAGTGTTTTGCCAAGAAGAAGAGCTAAAATAAAAGAATAAAGAGTGAGAATCACGGATTCATCACCTAGCTACCAAGTCAAGCAACCTAATGTCTAAGGGTTCACTCACATAAAAAAAATAGAAACAAAGGCACAAAGCTTAAATCACAAGAAATAAAATAAAAGAAAGGTGAAGAAAACACAAAAAATCACGATAAGGCCCCCAGGTGAACAATCACCCAGACACTAGACCTCGCAAAGTGTGAGGTAGTGTCCAAACTAATTAGAAATTAATTTGCAAAAATAAATCACTCTCCTCACAAAATAGAACGTAAAAGCTAAGCTGGGTTGCTCTTCTCCTCTCCTTGCTTGTCTCTCATGCTCTCTCCTAGTCAGCACACAAATAAAAGGCTGACCTCCGCTCGTCTCGGGTGCGCCCACCTCTTAAGAGATAGCCAGCATCAAGCGGCCCCTTGCAAGAAAGATAAACAAGAAAAAAAGGAATAGAGCAGTCAAATAATTATCCAAATAAAATTAACATATTCTAAAATAAAAAAATAATATGCAACTATGTACAAAATGGGTTATGGTCCATTGCTCCCTGGAAACGATGCCATTTGTTTATACACCTAAATCAGAGGAGAAAGTCGTACGCTCCACACAAGGTGGGAGCAAAGTTGCTGAACTGACCCCGCACAGAGATCAAGTGACCAAAATAACAATAAATACACACAATATATTCAAGAAAGAATAAGCATGTGTGAATCAAAATTTATTATAAATTGTATAAATAAATTTGTATAGTGACAAGCAGAGTAGGGTGTCGAACACAAAGAACGCACGGAGTAGCACGCAATATGATTTATAAATAAATAATATCAGTATGTATGTATATAATTATGCACACTATTAATCAAAGGATGTAGGTCCTTCTTTTTTATTATATTTTTTAATATATATATGTAATATATATATATTATTTATTTTATAATTTTCTGATTTTTAATTTAATATTATATAATACATATATGTATATAGATATATAGGTAATATATGTAAAATAGCAATAAATAACATATAATATATAATAATTACACAAAAATCGGGAAATAACTAAAGGTATGATCCTTTTTTTATTTTTTTCAAGGTATTACAATATATTTAGGTATTTATACAAATTATACTAGATATATTTTATATATAAGTAATAATAGGTTGTATATTGTAATATATTTATAAATATAGGTGAAAATCATCAAAACCCGGAAAATGAATTGTTTTATGGTTTTCTATATTTTTCTACTATTTTAGAGATTTTTCAGATATTTTTTCGTAATTTTTAGGTAATTTTGAAGTCCAACATAAAGCAAAACATGGGCTTTTTAAATGGGTCGAATTGTTTTGTGATTTATAATACAAATTAGGTCCAAAAATCCTCAAAACTATTTTTAATATACTCTAATATATAACTAAAAATATAGGATAAGAACAAGTATTTTGGGATTTTTAGAAGATTTTTTATATTTTTATAAGATTTTGAGCTTTTAATTTTTTATCATTATCTTTTTTCTATTTTTAGGGATTTTTGGTTTGGAGTTGTAAAATACTATAATACACTGTATCTAATTTTTTTAGATTTTTTGGGAAATGTTTTCTAATTTTCTTGTATTTTATAATGAAGACAAGAAATATCCATGCAATATTTGATTTTTAGTAAATATGAAAATGACATAAAATGCAAATCTAATTACATGGTGTGAAAGAGCATGCATCCTATTTTAAAATAATTTTTGGAGCATATGTGCTATTTATAAAAGTTTAAGAAACACACAAAAAAATACTTAAACTAGAAGGGGCATATTTGCAATTAAAAAAAAACAAAAGGGGCATAGTGCAAATAACCCAAAAGTTCATAACTAATATCCTAAGTTTATATATTCGACAACAATTAAAGCTACCTGGGAGGGTTCACATGTAATTTTTACAGGATAACACGTGTGGGTGCACGTTACTAACATGGACGTTATTGCAATATAAGAAATATTCGAGAGGGTACATAAAAATATCACACTACTTTTTAAATTGCATAAAATATTTACAAGACTATTTAAAAATTACAAAAGGGTGGAGGTTGATGCGATTTTACATGGCAACGGCGCCAAAATGTTGATGTGATTTTACGCGGTTTAAAAAAATTGTTTTTACCACGTCGTTGTTGTCCCATGCAAAATCGCAATCAAACAAATAAGATTACAACTACAAGCATCTTAGAAAAAATATGAGTTGTATAGTGCAAGTAGAGGTTCGTATCTACAGGGACTAAGCAAACTTGCAATCACTACATGAAAATATATCATACGTGACGGCTATTTGATGAGTCCATGATTCATCATCTCAATATCTTGATCTTAGCAACATCCTCAAGTAGAATCTCAAATAAATGTTTATAAAATCAATAAATTAACAAAATAACTCTTGTAAATAAAACACACTAATTATTGTATATTAGATTGTACAAAATAAATTAACAATAAAAAGCCGCAAAATCAGAGTTTTATACATGTAAATAGCCCAAAACTTCATGTATTTTTAATGATTTCATTTCAACTCCTTTTTGTCTAATTCTTTCTTTAACTTGTTCATAACAATGTATATAAAAATACAAAAATATAAAACAAATTTTAGCTCTAAAAATGCTCCTAGATCCCAAAGAGAAAAAGCCGTAAAGTCCAACTTCCAAGACAAATTCCCACTCCGTTTAAACTCCAAATTCATCAAACTCATTTTAAAGTTCAAGTTTGAAAATTATCTATCCAACGGAAGTGGTTTCATTAAAATCGGAGCTCATCTGCAAAAGTTGCGTTTTGGGACCCAGATGTACATTGTGTATTATGTATATATTCATTCTTTCTTCATTTTTTATTTTACCATTACTAATTACTAAAAATACAAAAAATCTCTTATTAAAAAGATAAAAAAAATTACATATTAGAAAAGCAAAAAAAATTTACATGTCGTATGTATTCCCTTGTAAATTCTCCATTATTTTTTTCTTCTTTATATATTTTATTGTATTTAAAGTAACCTACTTTATTTCATTTTATTTGTTTATTTTACGTTCTCTACAATAACCACCATTCAACTCATCCTACCACCAACCTCCTTTCAACCCACCAATTTTTAAACCTCCCATTCAACTCCATTAATAAAATAACCTCCCACCATTTTAATAATATCTCATTTCATCATCTGTATATACATCCCATCCTCCTCAATTTGACTTTGATCCATCTTTATGTGAGGAGAGCCTAGTTCCCAGAGTTGAATCGGTGACAGGGACGCAACCGCGGTCGAACGACGACAGCCCTCTCTCCGGTGAGATCCATTGGCTTTTTGGCCAACATCGCAGCCGCATCCGCATGCTGCTCGAGCTCATTGCTCGTCGACGATTCGAGTGAAGACCTTGCTCTCATGAGCACGTCATAGGCTACCACCTCCATCGTAGGTAATTTTAGTTTCATCTTATCTTTATTTTTTATCTTTATAATTTTTTTAGTTCATCATATCACCACCCACCATCCTCCATTTGTTCAACTCCATCATATTACCACCACATCAATTTTTTTCCACATTTGTTTCATTCTCTGTCTAAAGAAAATTAAAAAAATAAAAAAAATAAAACAAAAAAATTTCATTTAATAGCAGAAATTAAATTAAAAAAATAAAAAAAACCCGAGGCAGCGGCCAGCGCCGCCCCCCTCCGTCCATGGGTAGGCGGCGCCGCCCGCCGCCCCCTTCTCCTCCACAGTCGCACGGCGGCCCCCTTCCACCGCGGCCGCTCACCGCCGCACGACGCCCACGTCCGTGGCTGTGCAGAGACGCGAGAGCCGCCAGCCCTCCTTCCACGCCGCAGCTCCGCCGCCAACCCTCACCGCCAGCCTCTGCCGCCAACCCTCCGCCGACCAGCCGCCGCCCCTCCGCGCTCCTCGACGCACCTCCGCGCATCGGTGCGCTGCAGCCGCCAACGCCGTCGACCTCCCTGTTGGGTTCCTCCCGTGCGTAGCCGCTGAAGAAGAAAGGTCAATTCTTTATTATTATTTTATTGTAAAAATTGCATAAAGTATTTGTATAGTTTCTATATTTACAAACAGGTCCCTGTAAATACTTTGTTGTATATATTTTTTTCTGAAATTACACAGATACCACTATATTCGCATTTTCATTTGGACGTCTGTATTGCATCATTTTATTCAAGAAAAATGTCTTCATGTTGAGCAACTAATTATCTACCTTACGGATATTTATTTATATTTTTCTGATATTTGGGTAATTGATTAAAATTGTTTAACAGAAATCATCTGACGAGTCGCTAAATATGATAAATAATTTGTATTCATTGTAGCACGTGTACTTAGCGATTCAGTCAGAACCGAGAGAAGATCTCCGTGAAGAGTGTCTCGGCTTTAATTTATGTCCTGGGCAAGTCCGGGGTCGAATTTAGGGAGGCAAAGGAACAACTTTGGGGTTAGTTTGAAAATCAAGATCTAGATTTCAAATGTGGATATTTTTTTTATATTTTTTTTGCGAATAGGATGCAAAATGCACAATGCAAGTGAATTAAGATACTAAGAAAGCACACAAATATGCCAAATTAATTTTAATGTAAAATCAGTCTAATTTAGCAAAATTATATTTTTCCTAGAGTCCTAATCCAATGACGAATGCAAGACATTTTTTTTAGAATTTTAGGGGTTAAGATGCAACAACTAAAAATGCACACTTTTTATGGGTTTTTTTCGCAATTTCTCACACAAACAGTAAGCAAAAATTATGAAAAATTTACTAGAATATACACATGATGAAATGAGACTACAGTAATTTTTTTGGAATTTTTTGACAAAATATGAATTTTTTAGAGATTTTTTAGTGAAAAGAGAGTGATAGTTAGTAAATAATTCTTAGTTAATCCATAATGTCAAATTAATCAGAGTGCAAATTATCTCAAATAGATATTTATACAAACAATGCAGGGGAGTTGTAATTTTGCAAAAAGGTTATATTTGGATTTAATTAAAAATCAAATACTAAAATCACTCTACAATTTATTTCAGGCACAAGATAATCCACATTGGATGAAATTGGATAGTATCTCATTCACATATCAGAGCATCATTCCTAATTTTTGTGGAATTTTTAGAGCAACCGTGTGTGAGATATAAATTTTATAGCACAGAATGGGTAAAATATGCAGATTTTCAATTAAACAATTTTAATTAATTATTTAAAGACCACAAAAATATAAATAAATTTTCTGGTGGTAGAGAATTAGTTTCTCAACATGAAGACATTTTTCTTGAATAAAATTATGCAATACAGGCGTCCAAATTAAAATGCGAATACAGGGGTATCTGTACAATTTCAGAAAAAAATATATACAACAAAGAATGTACAAGGACCTGTTTGTAAATATAGAAACTATACAAATACTTTATGCAATTTTTACAATAAAATAATAATAAAGAATTGACCTTTCTTCTTCAGCGGCTGTGCATGGGAGGAACCCAACGGGGAGGTCGGTGGCGTTGGCAGCTGCGCCGCACCGGCGCGTAGAGGCGAGGCGAGGAGCGCGGAGGGGCGGCGGCTGGTCGGCGGAGGGCTAGCGGTGGAGCTACAACGTGGAAGGAGTGCTGGCGGCTCTCACGCACGTTGTAGTACATGTACTTAGCGATTTAGTCAGAACCGAGAAAAGAATCTCCGTGAAGAGTGTGTAGGCTAAATTTATATCCCGGGCAAGTTCGGGGTCGAACACAAGGAGGCAAAGGAACAACTTGGGGTTAATTTGAAAACTTAGGTCTAGATTTCCAATTCGTATTTTTTTAGATTTTTTAATGCAAAATGAATGACAAATACAAGATGTGGTTGAATTAAGACAATAAGAAAACACATAACTAGGCCAAATTAATTTTAATGTCAAATCAGTTCAATTTCAACCAAATTATATTTTTCCTAGAGTCTTAATCCAGAGATGAACACAAAACATATTTTTTGGTATTTTTTTGGATTAAAATGCAATAATTAAAAATACACACCCTTTATGGGTATTTTCGCAAATTTTTACACAAATAGTAAGCAAAAATTATGAAAATTTCACTGGAATATAAACATGACATAAGAAAGCTACGGTAATATTTTTGGAATTTTTGACAAAATATGAATTTTTTATGGATTTTTTAATGGAAACAGAGTGACAGTAAGTAAATAATTACTAATAAATTCACTATGTCAAATTAATCAAAGTGCGAATTATCTCAAATAGGTATTTTCATATAAAATCCAGGAGATTTGAAATTTCGTAAAAATGATGTACGAAACAAAGCATAAACACAGGGTTGTCTTTGCAAATACAGAAAGCAAAATAAACAAACAACTTTATACATGGACCTATTTGTGATTACAGAAACTATAAATAAAATATTTACAATTTTTTCAATAAAAGAAATCACCTTCTTCCTCCTTTGTGGAACACGGGCGGCTAGAGCAGAACCCAAAATGGGCGGCAACGCGGGACGGTGGCGTGGCCGCGATGGAACGGTAGAGAGGCGGAGAATGGGGAGGCGGTGACGGCACTGGACGAAACGGCGGAGAGGCGGAGGAAGTGGCGGTGTTGCCGCTCGTGCGCAGGAGGTCGGTGCACTAGCGGCTGGAGTAACGGAGGAGGGCGCGGTCGGCTGGGGGCGGCGGCGTCGCAAGGTCGGCCGCGCACGGAGGAGGAGGCCGGCCGGCGCGCGGCCTGGGGATGCCGCACACGGAGGTGCGGCGGTGAACTTTAGGCGGTGTGGGCGCGGGCGGCGGTGGGTTCTCCCCCACCACTGCGTTGGTTACTTTTTTTAATTTATTTTGATTTTTGATTTTTTTTGCTGCTATGATACACAAAAAAAATTTTTTTGTTTTAATTTTTTTATATTTTTTTGTTAATCAGGGGATGTGATGTACATGACAATGAAGGATGACAATGGGTAGATGGATTTGGAGATGCTAAAGATGATGGTGGTGTGATCAAGCTATAAACAAATGAAAGAGTAGGGGTGGTGAATGTGATGTAATGATAAATATGCAGAGAAAATGATGACAAATTATAATAATAATAATAAAATTTACCTACGATGGAGACGGCCGCCTATGGTGTGCTCACGAGAGCAAGGTCTTCACTCAAATCGTCGGCGAGCGATGAGCTCGTGCAGCACGCGGATGCGGCTGCGATGTTGGCCAAAAAGCCAAAGGATCTCACCAGAGAGAGGGCTGTCGTCGTTCGATCGCGGTTGCGTCCCTTTCACCGATTAAACGCTGGGAACTAGGCTCTCCTCACTTAAAGATGGATCAAAGGTAAATTGAGGAGGATGGGATGTATATATAGATGATGAAATGAGAGATTATTAAAATGGTGGGAGGTTATTTTATTAATGGAGTTGAATGGGAGGTTTAAAAAATGGTGGGGTTGAATGGTGGTTGGTGGTAGGATGAGTTGAATGGTGGTTATTGTAGAGAATGTAAAATAATAAATAAATAAAATGAAATAAAGTAGGCTACTTTAAATACAATAAAATATATAAAGAAGAAAAAAATAGTGGAGAATATACAAGGGAATACATACAACATGTACATTTTTTTGCTTTTCTAATATGTATTTTTTTTATCTTTTTAATAAGAGATATTTCTAACGGAAAAATACAGTAAAATAGTATAATCAAAATACAATACAACCATGATTTTTTTTGTATTTTTAGTAATTAGGAAAGGTAAAATAAAAAATGAAGAAAGAATGAATATATACATAATATACAATGTACATCTAGGTCCCAAAATCCAACTTTTGCAAATGAGCTCCGATTTTTAATGAAACTACTTCCGTTGGGTAGATAATTTTCTAACTTGAACTTTAAAAGTGAGTTTGATGAATTTGGAGTTCATACGGAGCGGGAATTTGGCTTGGAAGTTGGACTTTACGGCTTTTTCTCTTTAGAATCTAAGAGCATTTATTAGAGCTAAAATTTGTTTTATATTTTTGTATTTTTATATACATTGTTATGAACAAGTTATAGAAAGAATTAGCCAAAAAGGAGTTGAAATGAATTTATTAAAAATACATGAAGTTTTGGGCTATTTACATTTATAAAACTCCTTTGATTTTGCGGCTTTTTATTGTTAATTTATTTTGTACAATCTCATATACAATAATTAGTGTCTTTTATTTACAAGAGTAATTTTTTTAATTTATTGATTTTATAAACATTTATTTGAGATTCTACTTGAGGATTTTGCTAAGATCAAGATATTGAGATGATGAATCGTGGATTCATCACTATTCACGACGACGAAATAATCATCACATTTATAAAAAAATTTTTGACGGACTACTCGTTTGTAACGAGGATTAAGTTTTTCTTATAATTTCACAATCTAAAAACATGATGGGAGGGAGCAACCAAATCCTTTTCCCACCTATCTCAATTCCATCCACAAAATCCCTTGGAAAAAGCCCCCAAATTCCTTCCCCATCTCCACCCGAAATCCCAACCCCCTCTCCCCTCTTCGTACCCGGCCGCCCAACCCTCTTCTTGAGCGCCTGGATGAGGCAGCGGACCACGACTTCCACGCCGTTGTGGAGGAGCTTGAGCACTGCCCCAAGCCCCTTCGAAGTGCTCAGCGGGATGGTGGAGTTCACCGCAAGAGACTTCCATCTAGTACTTGTCTCTGGCTGCTGAGGGAGAACCTCCTCAACAGGGAGACTCGCGAGCTGATGGTCCAGGTGGATCGAGAGGATGGTAAGCGTAGGGAGCACCGTGGGGGACGTGGTGGGGCTGCTGGACGAGATCGAGTACGTAAGGCTTGAGGTCGGATCTAGTTCCGAGGAGAAGGTAATTAGCCTCTATTGAGAATGGGGCTGGAGATTGGAGGCCACAGAGTTCATGAGGGATGTCGTAAGAAGGGGCATGGATGGTATGTGAGATTTATTATTGTTCATTCTCGTTGATATTATTATGAATGTCTTGTTGGAAATATAAATATCAAAAGAGCGAATTAACAGTAAAATTTGAAAATTTTTTCCTTATTTTACGATATTTATCACATATTGCACTTTGAATTGTCGAGACTATAAGATTAATCTTGTCGTATTAGATACAAGCCAACAATCATTTTTTTGACCTAGACGATAGAAAAATAAATCAGATTGTTACTTAAAACAAGTTAAGAGTTGGAGATATATACCCAAAGAAACTGATTTATCTCCGAGAATAAAAATCTGAACATGATTTCCATCCCTTCAAAAAGTTTTTTTTGCATCTTTCTTCCTTGGAAACCACCAAACTCCGGCTATCTTTGCCACATTTGTCAGCAAATCTGGGATTAATTTTTTTAAGTCGATGGTAAAAAAACCGAACGAGGTTGTGAAAAGGTGAATCTCAAATTTTGAAACATATTGACCGCAAAATCGCACCTACACAAAATATGGTCCATACTTTCTTCACTCGAGTGACACATATGACATCGATTTATCCATGAAAGGCCTCGTTTTAGAGACAGTCTTCAATTTGATGGGAATTATTGAAGCCATGACTTGCAAAGAAGTGCTGTAACATGGAAACTATACCATCTACTCTAAGCTATTTTGTATTTATATATTGTATATCAAATTGTAGTTCTTAAGCGTGGGTCTTTAAGTTGAGTTATCAAGTTGAACAATACTCAACTCGAACTAGACTCATTAAGGAGACACACTTAATATCGCAACTCAGGCTCAGTTCATTGGCTCAATCAAGACAAACTTGTAAGTAAGTCCGTATCGAGCTTACCAAACTCGAGCTTTTTAGACCCTCTTAATATGTTTGTACATGTAGTCCCTCGACTTTGAGAACAGCTTTGCAAAATGAACTGCTAATTCACTCTTTTGATATTGATATTTCCTTGTTGCAAAATGAATGCCTTTTAGATTTCTTGACTAGCGAGAGGCTCTATTTCTGGATTTAGGATCTGTTGATTCAATCTAATGGTTTACATATATGCTTCTTGTAGACTGATAGGGTGCATGTACATGGTCCAATGGAGGATGTTTGTTTTTATTAGTGGTGTATGTTTACAGTTTTAAAAATTACGGTTTTATTTGGTAAAAGGAAAATATTCTTCTTAATCGCCTATGGCTAATATGTGTGCATATTTTCCATCATCTCCATGAATCTCAATGTGAGAAGAATCCTACGAGGTTGAGGCTAAAGGTGAACCATTTTAGAGAGAATATGTATCTACAGGATGATGACTCTCTTGAAGCACCAGCGTGGATATTTTCTCCCATGCATGGGGAGATGGATGGCTACTATGTGGCGCAAGTATTGGAAGCGACACAATAATCTATTTGGAGTATCTCCAGCTTCATTTGTGATCACAATAACTAGGAATTGTGGATTGAGGGTTTTGAGAATGTTTGGCTTAAGAGGTGTTTAGGATTCACGGCATAGTTGATTGTTGTTTCCTCGTTATTTTATCATATCGATTTTTTAGTTCATTGAAATTACTTGTCATGTTTCCACTAAAGATATGCAAGACAAATTAGGTAAAATTGATTAGATTGCCTTCCAGCATATCATTGATGCATGTGCTTTCATGGATGTCCCTCATTCAGAACTTATCTACAATCTCCTCTCTAAGCATATGGTATATTTGAATTATCTCAAAATATCATCTTTTCAATTTCGATTATTAACGGATGATGCTTTTGGTTGGTAGCAATGTTGTTGACTTAATCATGGAGAGCTTAATCATGGTAAGCTATGTGCTAAAATGATACCGATTGTCATGCATGTTTGATTTCATTTTTATTGGTTTCAATTTTATACGAAACTATTTTTTTAATATATGCATCCCAAGATAGATCTGAATGGAGGCGAAGAATCAATGTAGCCAACCTAACTTAATGCAGGAAAGGCTTTCTTGTTGTTGTTGAATATATGCATCATCACCATGCATCAATGTACACACAAATAACGAGCTAATCTCGTATATCAAACTTTCCCAGTGTTAGTTGTTGGTTCTTATAAGCATCTTTATTTTGTTGACTTGGTATATTTTCAATGTTTGTTACATACATTATTCTAAGAAATATAATCATATTGGACATTCAATGTTACTCCTTTTTTTCTCTTAGGTGTAGCTCTTGTGTTTCTAATTTGGAGGTCTTGTTTTGTTTCTACTATGTTAAAATGGGAACATTAGAGGTATGATGTCCACAAATTGTGCTCAAGCAAAAACAAGAAAATAAGGTACCTTCTTTGTTGCATTCTATTTGATTTCTTTTTTCAAAGTTGTGTTGATTTTACTCTTATTTTTTTAATTTGTGCAGGGTAACATTAAAGTCAAGGAAAATACCGGTTTACTATACAATCCAAAATCCTTTCTTGTAAGTACATGTTAAATAAATGTTAGTTTTGTATACACTCATTGCTTTTGTGCTAATATATATTAGCTTTGTAATGTTTAAGTTTGTTTAGAGAAACGACCAAAAATCCAACATCACATAATAAAATAAACAAATGCAGGATGCTAGAGGTTTGGTTTATAGAACCATTGATAAAGAATTATTTGATATGCTTTTTTTATATGATATATTATTTGAAATTGGGATTGTTTTCATTTATAGGACGGATCTTCAATCTCCGGAGGAAATTGAAGGTCCAACCAAATTAAGATGATGACAATATGTAGTACAATTATGTGGATATTAGATCTTTAGAGGAAATACAACATCCAATCACAATGAAGATGATTGAGCGGATGTCCGACCTTGGAAGGAGATAAAAGATTTAATCAAATTGAAGACGATGACAACGTGCAATACAATTATGTGTCCTACATCTAACGAAATGGATATATCTTGGAAGTTTATCACTTGTACAATTATATGTTACTTTGTATCATGTCAAGCTTATTGAGTTCTTTAGACTAAATTGTATTCTATACACGGTTTCTCTATTTTAAAGTGTCTTGGAAACATCATTGGAAAAAATCTTTGTTAGAAATTTGAGTGTTCATAAAATAACTTCTTCGATCAGTTTATTTGTTGGGTGATCGTTTTGTTATGGACATTACCTGTGTATCTTGTTAATTGCTAGAGTGGAATGAAAAATAATAAAAATACTTCTTCAATAGGTTAGTAAGTAAATCAATGATCAATGGAATATGGTTTTGAGTATAATTTTGAGGATCTATAATTAGCTAATGAGGATTGAACTATTTGCAACGGACAATTTGTCGTTAGTAACATGTAAAATAAAAATATTTTTGTGGCTTTATTATGACAGTTGCAAAAGTTTTTGTGATGTCCAAAATGTCACAAATAGTATTCCCTACGGAGGTTTTCTCTACGGATTATTCCCAACGACTTGTCCGTCGTTAGCTACTTTTCCTAACGGATGTAGCACTTTTTACTACGATTTTTGTTATAGGGAAAAGTCATTTTTCCTGTAGTGAATTTTTGTTCCTTAAAACTTGATTTGAATTTAGATCTGTTGCGACGAAAGACAAATGATGGAAAAAATACGATCTACGGAGAAAGTATTTTTTTCCAAAAGCTTAGATTAAAAAATATGGATGTGAGTGCAACTAAGTAAGAAAAATGGGAGTTGATTTGTAATGTAATATGGGAAGATGAGATTTACTTGCAATATATTTTTTAGAGAGAATAATGGAACATAAAACTTGCAAAGCACATACTTTCAAGAGAAGTTAGATTTGAGAGTAGCTTACACCAAAAGAGTTGGTCCTTCAAATTTAACTTAAACCAACTAACCAAGATAATAAAATTTCACACGACAAATAAAATAGGAAAGAAATGCTTCTCTATTTGATTCCAGAGTGAAGGCGACAATGATGACAGAGACGGGAGTATGCGGGAAGATGCGTGGGCTGATAGCACACACGAGTATGGAGCCGAGGAGAGAAGGTCATCGAGGAGGAGATGCGTAGCAGCAACACGGCTGGAGTTGCTGGTTGTGCGGAGAGGAGGAGGAGACACAACTTCTAGCTACGTGAGGAGGAGAAGGTGGCTGGAGGAGAGAGTGCGTTGAGAGCAAGAGATCCCCTTGAGGAAGAGAGTGCCTTCCTTTTATAGATCTCTTAAACCTACAAATAAGAAGAGTTAGTACATGCACACATAAAGACAAAACTTAAATACATGCATGGGGAGGGAGTGCAATTGCATGGGAAATGAGGTGTGCGTGGGTGGCCTTGTGTGGGAAAGGGAGAGGGTATAATGTGGACGGCAACTTTCATGGGTAATGGGAGAGAGAGTAAATAAAAAGGGTGTACATGTATGTACATGAATGGCTCTAGACATGATATTAAAGAGTGGAAATTTTTCACTCTCAACCCTCCCCTTTTCTTTCCAACAATATGTAAGAGATATTTGTAGAGCCAATTCAATATGTTGAATTCTTGTTCAACTGCTATATAATTAAATCCAATGCACTTTCATTTTCTCCTTACTGTAGATAATTTATTCATGGATGTTTGGTATTAAATATATTCCCATCATATATAATCCGTAAATAATATGTGAATGGAGATTTTTTAGAATATTTTATCTAGATATAAAACCATGAACTGTCAATTTATGCTATGATCTGCTTAATTATGTGTAATCAAGATGATTTTCTTCTCTGTAATTATGGAATAAGTAACATGTGGGTTATGCAAGATTGTAGATCATATGTCAAATATTGAGCTTGTTCTTCGCATAATTTTATCATATTATACCAATATATAATGTAATCATCACACCCCCATACTTAAGTTTTGCTAGTCCCGAGCAAAAATAAGGTAAGTAATAATGAAGGACAAGGAGAATAGCCAAGATAGATCTGGTGAGGATTTGCAGCAGACACTCCCACAAAGTCTTCGAGTTTTTAGTTCCTAACCACACAAATACCCAGAATTCAGTAGAGTCGACCCATGGATTAATGATTTGTTTGAATTGTCGACTTGACTTGAGTTTTGTAGTTTCAACAACGTCTCATTTCCAACAAAATCAGACATGGATTCAGAAGGTCGATTAGTTCATCTCATCCCTAAGAAATAAGTATTCTCTTTGACTTTGAATGGATATAAACAGTGTTAGTGATGTTTTAGCTTTCGTGAGTCAAGAGAACGAGCTATCAGGACAATCTATAAAGGTACCGAATGGTTCCCTACACATATAGCCTCAGTCCTCACCTGAATTCAAGCATATACTCTTTTTACCCAAGTATGTCAGCATAAAAAAATAGATCATAGTTTATTGGAGAATGGGACTTCATTTTTAGGGTTTTTCGTAGACTGCTTTGGTCCGTTGCTCTCATTTTTTTTCTTTTGCAGAGCATAACCCAAGGCCTCTTTGGGCCTCTTTTAAGAATTTAGGTAGTATCATTGGGCTGCTACCACGGCTTTTTGGTGGAGAAGGGTTATTTTGGTGGTCTTCTTTCATTACTTTTGCTTTGCATATCTTTGCATGATTGGTGGTTTTTTGGCATTTGTATTGTGATATGCTTTTTTGTGGTGTTTTTATCTTGGGTTTGGCATCAAAGGTAGTATCGGGTTAATATTGGCTTTGGAGGTACGATACTGGCTTATTTGCTGACATACTTATACTAGAGAGATCATGTTGCTCTTGAGTCAGGTTCCTTCACTGACTATATATAAGGTTCAGGCATTGGCACAACCAAGAGGACAACTCCTCACCTCTTCTAGATTGTAATTGTATCTCATAAAATCAACTCAATCAAGCTAAGTGCAATGTGCAGTTGCTTAATATCCACTGAAGAGTTTAAGAGTGATACTAGCTGCTCAGGTGATCTAGTTAGGTACATAAGTTTATTCACCAGTAGAGTTAGTGGAACTGAGAGAATAAAGTCCATATGGACCTGAAGAAAGCTTAAAAGCTCATTCCTAGTGAAATTCTGATGGAATTAAGTGGATTAGGGTCAACTCAGCTTCAGTATATGATCTATGCAATGAAGAGCTGATTTCTCAAGAGATAGGATAAAACTAGGAAGGATGTATTTTTGGTGGTTTTCTTGCTTTTTGAAAATATTTTTTAGGGGAATTTTTGAATATTTTTTAAAGAATGCAATTTTGAAAACTATGTAGACACCCCTCCCATACTTATCGAAGATCATGTCTCCATGTGAAGACAATGTGTAATAGAAGGATCAAAAGAAGGGGTGAGAGATGTGAAAAATATTTGTCTGTGTGTGTTTTTTTAGTAGTGTGGAGGGGTACCCCCATACTTATTTAATGCTAAGAAGAAGAAAAATAAATCTAAAATGCAGAGAAAAGAAATATACCTATGGGTGTGGACCCACAAAATGCTGTTGGTTTAGCATCCCAACTCCACGATTCAGCTTTTCAAGAGTATCCAGTATTACGTATGAGTCCAGAAGCTGTATTCAAAAAACCCCGATGAAACCATTGGTTCAACATGAAGATCCTGACCAAGATGTGGGAGTATGGTTGATGGGTTTGATAGATGTTTGATATCATTAACATAGTAAAAAAAGTAATTGGTTGGTGAACATGAATGAGAGATGAAGCTGTCTGATCTAGGACTAGATGTAGTGGGAGGAGAATAGGTGAATTGGTGATGGGATCATGGACCTGAAGTTGGTTTGATGGGTTGAAGTCAAGCTCCAAGTGACTAAGAATTGATTATTCCATCAAAGAAGGTTGAGTGGTTATAAGCATGCGATCCTCCAACATATATTGTGATAATTCATCATTTTCCCTCAAATAATCATCATGTCTATTTTCGATGGCATCTATTGTGAATTTCATTTCGGTTCTCTGCTTGAGCCACACGGGTGATTCTCTCCCAGAAATATGATTTGGGTATTCAAAGGTCAGGAGCAGGGTAGTGTTGGCTATTGAATTAGGAGGTATGACAATAGAGGTCGGATTTGGAAAAGGTTGTGTCGCATGAATGATTGGATAATAGTCTTCGAATGTTTTGAGTAGTTCCTCGGTTTCATTCCAAAAATGATCGGAGAATAAAAAATCATTCTGATCAGATTCTAACTCAGTAGTAGAAGATGTATTCTTATAGTCATCAATCGAGTTGAGTGGATCTTCTTTCTCAATGGTGAAGGCAATGGAGTTGGAAATCTCATCTTTGAAAGGATCATCATAAAAGATCTTCAACATATAATCATGTGTTGGTTGGAAGAGAGACTTGGTGCATGAAGATGTCAATTCATTATCTGCTATGTCCTCATATTCAAACTCTAAGTTTGGACTTTTTTCATTAATCGTAATATCACATCCAGAAATTAACATCAAACATCAAATCTTCCTCGATTTCTTCGTTGGAGTCAATACCAATACTATCCTCAAACTCAACTATTATCTCAGACCAATCGATATCATAAGTAGACTGAGGTTCATAACCTTCAGAATAATCTAAGGAAAGATCGATGCCATCATTAATACATGTATCCATCAAGAGTGGGTCGTGATCGAGTTGTATTAGGGGTGTGATCTCAATTTAAAAAATGTCCTTATTATACTCTCCAAAATTATTATGATCAACATGATTCATGAAAGCTGAAATTATATCACATTCCTCCTCAATTTCATCCATAGAGTCATATTCCATTAGACGCCCCTCAAGATCACAAAATGAAGTTTCATGTTCAAAGTGTTTGAGTCTTTCCAAGAGACAGCATTCATCTATTAAATCATTGAGGATTTTAATTAATACATGGTCTGATACAGGAAAAGTGAAAATAGGGATATCATAAAATGTCCCCAATCTGGATTTGAGGAGACATGGAGATGACACTATTTCATCAATAAATTCTTCTTCTATACATCTCACATCTAGTTCATCAAAAGGAAGTATCATTGTTTGGTTCACTAATATTGGGACCCCTTTTTCTTCTTCTCTTGAGTGTCTGAAATCATCAATTTTCTTTTCTTGATGTTTCTCAAAATATTGTTGAGATATGTTGCATTCACCCTTCAAACTATTTGGCCTATTCATCAAGTGAGCATGAATTTCCAAAAGTTGTTTATTGACATTCCCATTCATCCTATTACACTCATCCATAAGCGCTCCATGTTTTTGTTGGATTTGGATTAGCTAATTCATGAAGAGTATGTTGAGAGTCACTCTCATGGGTCGGTGATAGGGGTAAGGAGAATGAGTGATTTCTTAAAGAATCAGAGATTAGTCCAGTATCTGAAATGGATGAGTGTTCTACGTGTGAAAATGGCTTGGAAGAGACAAAGGAAGGGCATGCGGAAGAAAGTAATGCAAGAAATTCCTCTAATATAGGGTCGTCATGGGGTGGTTTTGACGTTTGATCGGATGACTCGTTCTTTTTGTGTTCCTGATCTTCTTGATATTTTTGCACTAGATGCATCATTTCATCAATCTCATGCTCAATCGGTAATAAAATAGGTGGATCAATGGGTCGAGAAGATCGTTTCCTATCCTCCAAATGATTCAATGCAATAGCCCGATTCAGCCTTGTTTTCTCGTGCATCTCATTGAGCATAACTTGAATATTTTCCATGAATAAAGATTATCAAGCATAGACAAGTACACAACAGATTAACACAAAACAATTTGTTGATTCACAAACTCAACACAAATTGCTGCGGAAGTGGTTATCTTTTCGATTTTAATTTAATGATTCAACAAATGTTATCAGAGAATTAAGAGTCCTTAATGAAGAGGTGGGTGTGGAATATTGTGATAAATCGATGTTCTAATCTGGCTGGGGTATCCAGGGTGCGGTACTCAGATCGAGGATCTGCTTCTTCCCACAAGAACTTGTGCCCAATGCGTCGAGGAGTTACGCTTTCTCTCTGCAAACCCACGTAGCACCAGGGATTTTTGTCTCTATCCTAGGGTTCTATGTGCTTGTGAGTTTTGTGTCATTCACCATGTGCATCAAACAAGCATTCAATTTTTTTGTCCGCTTTCGCTCGTATCACTGCGGTGATCTTTTAATCTTATCTTTTTTATGTGATCAAGCATGATTTTGGTGGTCTTTGAATTAGATTATCAGAGGGAGAAAACCACATAGATAATGCAATCAAGAACTCTTTTTTAAATTTTTTTCAGTTTAATTCGATACGCAAACAAATGCAAGAAATGTAAATCTTAGAATGCCTAAGTGAAAAAGGAAGCTCACAGTGCCTGCATTTCTAGCGCCAAATCCGTAATGTTTTATCCTGCTGATGACGAGCTTTTCTGAGAAGGGGGGAGAAATTAAGATTACAAAATTTTTCTACTTAAAACAAATTACAAGTTTGCTAAAAAAATGCATGGATCTTCATTTTTTCCTTTTCGGAGTTCACGTACCTGAAATAAAAAAATAGCACGGATTAGAATATCGAAAATAAGCTAGGAATGAAGACAAAAATTGCAAATGTTGCCTAGTCCCCGGCAACGGCGCCAAAATGTTGATGCGATTTTATGCGGTTTAAAAAGTTGTTTTTACCAAGTCGTTGTTGTCCCACATAAAATCGCAATCAAACAAATAAGATTACAACTACAAGCATGTTAGAAAAAATATGACTTGTATAGTGCAAATAGAGGTTCGTATCCACAGGGACTAAGCAAATTTGCAATTTTTGTTCTTTAAAACTTGATTAGAATTTAGATCTGTTGCAAGAAAAGACAAATGATGGAAAAAATACGATCTACGGAGAAAGAATTTTTTTCCAAAAGCATAGATTAACTAAATATGGATGTGAATACAACTAAGTAAGAAAAAAGGGTATTGATTCGTAATGTAGTATGGGAAGATGAGAATTACTAGCAATATATTTTTTAGAGAGAATAATAAAACATAAAACTTGCAAAGCACATACTTTCAAGAGAAATTAGATTTGAGAGTAGATTACATCAAAAGAGTTGTTCCTTCAAATTTAACTTAAACAACTAACCAAGATAATAAAATTTCACGCGACAAATAAAATAGGAAAGAAATGCTTCTCTATTTGATTCTAGAGTGAAGGCGACAATGATGGCAGAGACGGTAGTGTGTGGGAAGATGCGTGGGCTGATCGCACACACGAGTATGGATCCGAGGAGAGATGGTCGTCGAGGAGGAGATGCGTCGCAGCAGCACTGCTGGAGTTGCTGGCTGTGCGGAGAGGAGGAGACGCAACTTCTAGAGGAGAAGGTGGCTGGAGGAGAGAGTGCGTTGAGAGCAAGAGATCCCCTTGAGGAAGAGAGTGCCTTCCTTTTATAGATCTCTTAAACCTACAAATAAGAAGAGTTAGTACATGCACACATAAAGACAAAACTTAAATACATGCATGGGAAGAAAGTGCAATTGCAAGGGAAATGAGGTATGCGTTGGTGGCCTTGCACGGGAAAGGGAGAGGGTATAATGTGGACCGCTACTTTCATGGGTAATGGGAGAGAGAGAGAGAGAGTAAATAAAAAGGGTGTACATGAGTGGCTCTAGACATGATATTAAAGAGTGGAAATTTTTCACTCTCAACCCTCCCCTTTTCTTTTCAACAATATGTAAGAGATATTTGTAGAGCCAAATCAATATGTTGGATTCTTGTTCAAGTGCTATATAATTAAATCCAATCCATTTTCATTTTCTCCTTTACTGTAGATAATTTATTCATGGATGTTTGGTACTAATTATAATCCCATCATATATAATCCGTAAATAATATGTGAATGGAGATTTTTGAGAATATTTTATCTAGATATAAAACCATGAACTGTCAGTTTATGCTATGATTTGCTTAATTATGTGTAATCCAGATGATTTTCTTCTCTGTAATTATGGAATAAGTAACATGTGGGTTATGCAAGATTGTAGATCATATGTCAAATATTGAGCTTGTTCTTCGCTTAATTTTATCATATTATACCAATATATAATGTAATCATCAGGTGCCTTCGATATACACCTTAATGATCGAGATCTAATCGTCCATTGCTCTCGACGCGTGGAGGATATGATGGCTCTGGTCCGATGATACTTCACCTGATCCAAGGGTTACGATTAAATCTAGCAAGGGTTCTTGATCCAACGGTGTTAGAGGATATTGGGATAACACCAAGAACACCGCCTGCTGGTTGCTTCGATCGAAAAATGTCGGTGACTACGCCGATGGGCTCTTCTTCTTCTTCCTAGACGTCCTTAGCATGCTTTGTCACCTCCAAATGGTCTGAGGAGGTTTCGATGATGAACTGGGGCTCTCCTTCCTTTTCGGGTCCTAGAGACACTCCAAGTCTTTGAACGTGCACCAGAGGGGTTCCCAGGCGATGAGACCTGCACCAAAATGTTCTACGGCTTGAGGCGATGCTTCTCTGTCGATAGATGATGCTTTTGCGTAAGTTGGGTGATGAAATGGTGAAGCTCTAACGAGCAGAAGAGATTGATCTTCGATAGTTCGATTCCATTCAGGAATCAAGGGGATAAGATGGGTGTTTCATGGAAAATGGAAGGATATGGAGGTGGGGGAAGAGATGGGTTGAAAACAAGGAGTGTACGGTGAATCAGACTTGGAGCTCAAGCTACAGGCCAACAGGGTAATTTGATTTTACCTAACAACACAAATTAAAACCTAAAACAAAAGATTGGAATCGAAAATACACTATGGATATGACCTAAAATAGAAGGGAAGGGGGGCCTCGATTCGCCGGGAAATGAAGAGGCGAAACCTTGCGTCGGAGCTTCACCGCATATGGCTAGATCAGCTCTGACACCTATCCTCCTTGTTGCAGATCGGAGCTGCTTGCTCCTATAGCTAACGGGATGCTCCTGGGAATGATCTGAGGGGTTAGGATTGGCTAAAGAGTGATCAAAAATCAAAGTGCATTTGGGCATTTACTTATAGGCGAGGAGTTGTTGGGTTTTGAGGGGAGAGTGCGTGATTGGAGGCGGTGGTAGGTGGAGATCTGAGGATGGGCGTGGGTGAGGGATGATCAGACTACGTGATGGTGGAAGGCTTGAGGTGAGAAGGTGAGGGAGGAAGCATAGGAAATTTGGTGAAGTAAGGGTTACTCGTGAAAGATAAACAACTCGACTCAGGTTCGAGACACGAGACATCTCAAACCGACCTAGATGATTAGGTAGATGCATCTAGAAGAGATGCCATAAAAATCGGTCCAAGAGATCGTCTACCCATCATCGTTATGAGACAGATGACTCTTGATCGATGAGATTAAGCTCTAGAAGATAAAGGACTCACACCACAAGTCAAACGCAAAGAAACCCCGAGTTCACCAATTCAATTCTGGTGATGACTGTTAAGAGTTCAGTCACTTATCTTTTCAGTTTTAGGGTTATTTGGCAAGAAGGTTTTCAAAGATTAGCGCAGACTAATAGGTGCTTAAGCTTTCCCTCAAGACTGTCCCGAGTCCTTATAGAGAATCATCTCCTCTCAGCCAATATGGAAGTAAATACGGACCATTGTCCGCTACTCATGTTACTTGAGGACCGTTCTTTACGCAAAATCCTCTAAACCTTCCACTCTACTAAGGTAACCCAGATAATTTCCGGCTACCCGAGAGTCCACAATGAAGAGTATAGTGATTATCTTTATGGCCGCAGTAGTCTCTTGAAAAAGCTCGAGCTCTGGTTCTACCTTATGTGCCATCCCTGACTCACAGATCTAGAGATTGTACATGTGATGCAATTGTGGAGGTTGCTCTCCCCAAAACAAGTGGAGTCCTTATATTTATTTTTATGTCCGATATAATTAGCAGTCCCTATTTTAATTTTCGGTTCTCTTTTTTTGGGTATTTTCAGAAAAAAAGTCTAATGTAATTTTGTCTTTTGGGTATGGTCCTAGATACAAGCAACTAGGTGTTTCGACCTCAGCAAGCACCTATCTACGGTTGCGCAGAGAAGGAGAAAGTCGAGAAATCCTAACAAGCACCTATCTCGGAAAGCCGCGGAAAAACGTTGAGTGTTTGCGATGTTGTACACCGCGGTGGGTGATCTATTCCCCTAGGTGTACAATCCTGGTGAAACAGACCCTGAGAGAGAGGTACAAACCGAGATGCTTTTACGAGGCCCCTTTCTACAAAAATAATGAAACGGGAAAGTGGCCTAGATTTTTTATATTTTTTACCAGTTTTATAAAAAGTTAAAAAAATCAGCGACTAATTGGTTCTTAGTCATGCGACTCGACATGTGATCCACAAATCAGAAACAAAAACCATGAAGTTAGAAAAAAATGACAAAACAAAACCCTAAACCTAGGTCTATAGCTGCCCAAGCGTTGCCTCCCCGACAATGGCTCCATCTGAAAAACACCATCTGATCAGCTTTTTCTGAACATGTGAAAGAGACAGAAAAATGATTTTGCGGTCATTGTATTGACCATGTGAGTTTTATCAATTTTTGGTTAATCTTCTTTTTTATTTTATTTATACTCCTAAACTTAAATGTATAATAGTTAAGTACATGAGTGTCGAACTCAGGGAGGCAAACAGTGGAAGCTACGGTTAAACTATAGATAAACTAAGATAAATGTTTTCTTATTTTTTATTTTGTTTTTAAAGTTTTTTTTGGATTTTTTTTTTATTTTTAATGAATTTTATGTTGTTTTTTATGAATTTTAAGTAATTTTTTAATTTTTTTTGATTATTTTATAGAATGTTTTGTATTTTTTATTTGATTTATTATTATTTTTATGTTTTAATTTTGTTTTACTATTTTTATAAATTTTTTAGGAGTTTTTAAGATTTTTATAGATTTTGGATTATTTTTAATGTGAGAAATTGGATTTTTATTAAAAATTGTTATGTATTTCTTGTTTTTTATATTGATAATAATATGAAAGTATTTTTGTTTTACTTTTAGTGGAAAGTAGCTGAAATTACCTTCAAAATGATATGTTGTGCGTTTTTAGGTCATTCGTATTTATTTAGTTGTGAATTTTTGAAGTTTTTATGTGTTTTATATTTTTTATTAGTTTTATTATTTATTTTTTGTTTCGTTTTAGCTTATTATGTAAAATATAACAAAATATATCGTATATATTTTTTATTTTTCAAAAGGTTGTTTTTTAATGATTTTTAAAGTTTGTTATCTTTTTTAGTGTATCTAATGATTTATTAGAAAATAGAAAATATATTTTTAATTTTTTTTAATATTTTTTTTAATATTTTATATAGTATACTACTATATACGTATATGTATTTTTATTATATTTTTATATTTTTGCATTTTATTTAAGTGTATTTATTATGTATAGAAATATATATAGTATTACATTTAATATCAGGGGTATATTTGTAATTATCTGGAACCTTAAGGGTGTGTGTGTGTAATATCAATATCCGAAGGGGTTTTACATGCAAAAAGCTTAGGTATCACGTGCAAACCATGTGCTTGCTCCTCCACCAGGACCTGTTCGCAGTATCAAGAAACTCAATAGGTGTGAATGCAAAATTTCCCATAAATCTCTAGATCGTAGGTGCAGATGACGTGCGCCGCTTAGGCTTTCGTTGCTTGATATCGGACACTTGATTTGATCAGATTTTATAGCTATTATTCAATATGGAAGCTTGAGGTGTTTTTCCCCAATTGAATTCTAATGGCAAACGAAATGCTTCGTGGGACGGTCGATTTAGATGACAATGGTCGAGGGTGGCACGATTAGTGCTTCAGCAGCAAGCGGCATGTTTGAGGATCGCTGCAGCAATGATGTTGGACTCCAAGCAGGTGACGATGAAGGTTTGTGGTTTCGTTGTTCTCTAGGTACTCAATCGATGTCTAGATGTGCAGGTTGTTGCAATGGTGCTCGGACTTGATATAAACTTCCAGATGCTCGATGAGACTGATTTTCCTCGGGCAGCGTTGGTTCAGCTTGCGGTGGATACAGATCGAAGGTCAATGGTTGTTCTCGATTAGAGGTGCGGCTCGAAGAATATGTGCAGGACCTTGGATCAGATGTAGATTGCAACTACTAGTAGATAAACACCAAATGCACAGGTCCAGACTTTGATTTAGCGCCTCCATATGATGAAGTGCGATGAATCCTCTCGTGATGCGGTTGCAGAGTTGATCAGGTCCTGATGGTGTATGATGTTTCTCTATGCAATCAACTTGCGTGTATTCACTCAATGTGAAGCTTCTGTGAGTAATCCACTCCTCGGCAAGCCTGCAAGTGAAAGAGAAAGGCTCGAGGACTCAATCCTCAACCAATCGTTAGAGTCCATGGTTGAATGAATAGATTGCTCCTACAATTACAGTGGATTGGAGCCGATCAATGATATGGTGTGAATGGATAGAATATGAAATGGGAGGAACACGAAGGTGAGATGGATGCTCCGACAGATTCGGGTACCAAATCGAGAGGAAGAGGAGAATCGAGGGGAGAAGAGAAACGGAAGGAGGAAGAACAAAAGAGAAGGGGTTGCTAACCTGGATGAAGGATATGGAATAATCCTCAAGCGCATCACGAAGCGTGAGCGTCGTATCGAATACGACGAAGAACGACTAGTCGTACTAGTTGTTCTATGCAGCGGAATTTAAAAAATTTTCATGCGATGAAACCACATGATCCAAGAACGATTCTCGGATCGTTCCATCGATAACCACAACAAGTATAAAGAAATACCTCTTGAAGCATGGTTGATCGAGTCTCTACGAAAAGAGACCTCCTATCTAAAGTCCGATCGTCGGAGAAGAAGCTTGCGAGCGCGGGAATGAGTCACGTGATCCTCGCAATCCAACGAGTTGATTTAAGAACGGTGAACTCCTGATCTCGTCGTACGAGATCGAACGTCTTCTATGTGAGCGTATCACTCCAAGACGATAGAGAACCGAAGAACGTCGAAGCGGCGGCACGGTGGCGAGGGCGTTGATAGCTATACTCCTCTAGGGTTTGGTGGACGGCCACCAAGGAGAGAGGAGAGATGTTGGCGTGTAGAAGAAAGAGAGAGAGAGAGATGTGCATCAAAAGCATAGCCTTAGAGAGCATGGTATGCCTCTCTATTTATAGGGTTTTAGGATCCATGGATCTCAATCCATGGGACATATAAAATCAATGGATGAGATTGATTTATGTCTAATACAATGGTCAAGATTGTTGTTGGTAAAAACCAACAACTTATGATTTAATTTAGATCAAATATATTTGACAAATCAAATATACATCAATCCTAAAATTAAACCAATCAAATAAGGAAACAATCAACATGGAGATTACATATCCCATGTTAACATGGTAGATGGCCACCAATTCCATATAGGACTTGGTAGTCGTCCACATGTTTCCATGTGGAGGCAATCTCATGATATTTCATGAGATAGCATATCTCCATGGAAATCTCTATTATTTAATCCAACAACTTTTGTTGTGATTTATTCTACAAAAATAATTCATAATTAATTTTAGGAATATTGCAATCTTGCCATTGGAAATTTGTGAATCACATTCACAACCTAAAACAAAATATAATTTACATTTTCAATTAATTACACAATGTGTACCCAATACAAATTAATAATTAATTAACAAATATAAATTATAATTAGCTCTCTCTAATACATTATAAATCACATTTATAATATATTATGAATAATTGGATATTGCTATCCACATTATTCGTATCCACAATAATTAAATCACATTTAGTTATATTGGATAATTTCCACACACATTAAGATAATTAAATCACATTTAATTATCAATTTCTTAATGCTTAGATCTATGGAATTATTCTTGAACCCTTTCTAGAATAATATGATATCTCCGCAGATTCTTGGAGATAAGGACATGGCAATTGTATTGTTCCACGTATAGTGACTTGGATATTGAGATCACATCTCAAATCCAGAACCAATGGACCTCCCATAGCTGCTTGATTAAATCGAGGCCGTAAAACTAATCTTCTCATTGCATCTAAATCTCATTCAGATCAATGTCCAATACATGGACTGAGATTAGGTCACTTCTCTATTGAGAGGAGTCACTAAAATCCAGAACTGTTTCATCACTCCCTCGGAATGGAAGCGTCATGGTTATACAATCGTTTATGATCACATCACCCTCAGGTTTCCCAACACCTGTACATCCTTCATACTGGAAGACCTATGATCATCCTGAAGATATAGATCACTTTTACACTGTCATCTTCAGGTCTTGATCACTAAGTTTCTCATTCTTGGTCATTGGGATTTTTCGTATAGATTATATGCTTTCACAAAGCATATATCTTATCTTCAAATTCATGTCATGCTTCCAAAGCATGACGACCATGCATGGAATTTGATCAGTCCCAATACCTCATGAGTTAGCTCATGTCTCTCGATTCACAAGTGAACCTGTATAATCCTTTTTAGAGATCGTATTACTTATATGTTCGTACATGCACACCAGCTCGCCGGTGTATAGACCTTGGTTAGGTCATCAACCTATTGGTCTGCCAAATGTACATACTCGGACATATAGCAACACATCTGTCTCTGTTCAGAGGATGCATGCCTATGTTGTGACAGCATTCAACATAGGCCTTTGGTTATCTCGATCTTGTCTAGTCAACCCATTGACTCAACTAATCCGACACCTCTGAATCACTATTCCCATGCAGAGGACCTGCATCAAGAGGTCAATTAGATATCAGCCTAATGAGCAAGGATTGTTATCTCCTACTCAGGCTGGATATCATCACTTAACAATCATTTGATGATCCTTGATGAGTCCTCTATCTAACTACTTAGATATTCATCCAAGCATTAGCCTCTATGATTTAATCAATGAATCAACAGCTGTATGATTATTAAGTTAGCCATGGTACATAACCCTTATTGTACAGAGGGACCTTATAGTGCATTCATTCAATCAATCTTAGAAAAGGGAGTGAAACATAATCAATATTTTATTGATAAATCATTTATTACAATAACATTTATTGCAGGAATGGTTCGACTCGGGCTTACATTGCTAACAATATCCTAGTAGCCCTCTGAACCTTTCAGGAACAATCCTTAAACCCATACTCATTACATGTTGGTCGAAAACCTTCTGTGTCAGAGGTTTGGTAAGAGGATCAGCAACGTTGTCGGTAGAGGCCACCTTGGTGATGATGATAGCACAACGCTTTTGTATCTCCCGAATGATGCGGTATTTCCTTTCCACGTGCTTGCTCTTCTGATGCCATCTGGGTTCCTTCGCTTGGGCAATGGCTCCCGTGTTGTCGCAGAGTAGCGGGATGGGAGTATCAGAGGAAAATACGCCAAGATCTAGGATGAATTTGCGCAACCACACCGACTCCTTTGCAGCAATGCGGCAATGTACTCAGCTTCTGTTGTTGAATCTGCTGTAGTGTCCTACTTCTTGATTATCCAGCTCATAGCACCACCGTTCAACAGGAATACAAACTCCAATGTCGACTTTGATCATCAATATCTGATTCGAAGTCAGAATCTGTACATCCCAAGACTTGGAGATTACCATCTCCATAGACCAAGATGTAATCTTGCATACGTCTTAGATATTTGAATATGTTTTTTTACTGCATTCCAATGTTGTTCTCCATAGCAGGATTGGTAACGACTTATCACTCCCACTGCATGGCAGATATCTGGCCTAGTACACATCATGGCATACATTAAGCTTCCTACAGCTGATGCATAAGGGCATCCAGCCATGGCTTTCTTTTCCTCAACAGTTTGAGGAGCTATTCCTTTAGACAGCTGGATACCATGTCCTAAGGTCAGGAATCCTTTCTTGGAACTATCCATACGGAATCGTTCAAGAATCTTCTTAATGTATCCATGTTGTGACAATCCCAAAATCCTTTTTTCTCGGTTTCTGAACAACTTCGGGCCTAAGATGTAAGAGGCTTCTCCAAGATCTTTCATCTCAAAGGTATGGGATAGCCAAATCTTTACACTAGTCATCATCCATGTATCATTCCCAATGATAGGGATGTCATCTACGTAAAGCACGATGAACACAAAGGCGCTCCCACTAATCTTATTGTACACACAAGGTTCATCATGATTCTGCACAAACATAACTCTTTATGGTTTCGTCAAATCTGATGTTCCAGCTACGAGAAGCTTGTTTGAGTCCATAGATGGATTTCTTCAGCTTGCATACTTTGCCATACTCAGTTATGAAGCCCTGGGGCTGCTCCATATAGATATCCTCCTCGAGGTATCCATTGAGGAAAGTCGTGTTGATGTCCATCTGCCAGATGTCGTAGTCAAGATATGCTGCTATAGCAAGTAGTGTCATGATGGATTTAAGCATAGCCACAGGATAGAATGTCTCATCGTAGTCGATGCCTTCTCTCTGTGTGTAGCCCTTGGCTACGAGCCGTGCCTTGAAAGTATCTACTTTCCCATCAGGTCCCCTCTTTCTCTTGAAGATCCATTTACACCCAATGAGTTTTACCCCTTTAGGTGGATCCTCTAGGGTCCATACATCATTCTTATGCATGAAGTCAATTTCTGACTTCATTGCTAGCATCCATCTATCCATGTCATGATCCGCGAGTGCATCATCGAATGAAGCTGGACTAATGTTAGTTTCATCTGATATATGGAATCTATACCTTTCAGGTGGCGCAACCACCCTCGAACTCCTTCGAAGAGGTATGGGTGTTTCATCTTTATTTATCTCTTCAGTTTCTGGTTCAGGAAGCTCAAAATCCTTAGGGGATTCAATCAGTTCCTCTACTTCATTTTTGTCTTGACTTTTAAGGAAATCATTCTCCAGAAATTTCACATCTCTAGAAACAAAAACCTTTTGGGTCTCAGGGTCATAGAGTTGGTATCCAATACCATCTCTAACATACCCAATGAATTAACACTCACGAGAGCGAGATTCTAGCTTACTTGCATCCACATTCTTCGCATGGACCAAGCAACCCCAAACTCTCAAGTGATTAACACTAGGTTTGGTTCCATACCAGAGCTCATGAGGAGTCTTAGGTACAGATTTGCTAGGAATCTTATTCATGATATATATTGTAGTCTCTACTACTTATCCCCAAAAACTAAGTGGTAAATGTGCTTTGCTCATCATTGAATTGGCCATATTCATGATGGTCCTATTGCGTCTTTCAGCAACACCATTAGGTTGGGGAGTTTCAGGAGGAGTGAGATTGGGGACAATTCCATTCTCTTTAAGATATTCCTTGAATTCATCTGAGAGGTACTTGCCACCTCGATCAGATCGAATCTGTTTAATCTTCCTATAGGTTTGGTTCTCAACGAAAGCTTTAAATTCTTTGAACTTTTCAAAGGTTTCAGATTTATGACGTAATAGGAAGACAAACTCGTATCGTGAATGGTCATCAATAAACATCAAATAATATCGATATCCATTTCGAGTCGCGGTACTGAAGGGAACACATACATCGGTATGTATTAGGTCAATAATACCTTCGCATCTTGTAACCTTGTTACGAAAAGGCATCCTGGTCATTTTACCTTGAATGCAATGTTTGCAGGTAGGCAAAGGTTGAACCTTTAGAAAATCTAAAGGCCCATCCTTTATCAATCTATTGATCTTATCAACACATAAATGACCAAGCCTTTGATGCCAAATCTCATTCGAAAGATTTTCTTCCTCCCTGGATCTTTTAGGGTTTTTATTAGTGGTTGAAACATTCATAATACATTTATCAATGCACAATTCATAGAGTCCACCAGAAGTCAAAATACTATCCACAATATATTTATCATAACGATTTATGACTAATTTATTACACAATAGGAATGAATATCACTACTAACTAATTTAGATACAGATATCAAATTCCTTCTGACTTTGGGTACATAAAGACACTCTTTAAGTACTAGGACTCTACAACTAGATAATGATAGTCTACAGGTCCCGACGGCGACTGCTGCAACACTTGCATCAGATCCCATCTGGATTACTATCTCCCCTTCTTCCTAATTTCTAGTTTCTTGAAACAAATGCAATAAATTGCATACATGAACAGAAGCACCAGAATCAACAACCCAACTTCCTTCTCGTCCAACGAGAAAATTGGTTTCAATGATAAAAGTAGATTTCATACCTGCTGGGGCTTTAACTTTTGTCGACCGACTTCAGGTATTCCGGGCAGTTACGCCTCTAGTGCCCCGGCTTCTTGCAATGGTGACAGACGTCGGTTTTCTTCGACGCTATCAGTGTGTATGCCTTGGAAGATGGGCCAACACCTTGACCCTTCTTCTTTCTCTTCTGGGCTGGGCCCTTCCGAGAACCTTGCTTCCGAGCGCGCTTCCCTCTGATCTGTGCAACCATTGCACTGCCAGCGGGACCATCTTTCTTCTTTACGTCTTCAGCAGACTTTAATGCATCAAGAAGTCCAGCATTCGTCAATTCCAGTTTGTTCATGTGGAACGAAACCACAAAGTTATTGTAAGACATGGACAAAGACAGCAAAATGAAATCAGATTACATGTCTGCATCCATGGTTGCCCCAAGAGTTTCCAGCTCCGACAAGTACCCAAACATTTTGAGTACATGTTCACGGACCGAAGTTTCTTCATGAATCTTGCAGTGAACGAGTTCTTTCATAGCGTTGTATCGCTGGGTGCGGTTAATGTCACCAAACATATCTTTTAGATTCTACATAGATTCTTGGCATGTGCTCATCTCCACATGTTGCTTCTGAAGAACATTGGAGAGAGAACCTAGGATATAACATCTAGCCAAGACGTGATCTTCATCAAACTTGTCATTGTATGCCTTCTCTTCCTTCGATTTAGGGCTTTCATGCTTGCCTTCTGAGAGCACATAACTTATGTGCTCAGCGGAGAGAACAAGCTCCAAATTATGGATCCAATCCGAGTAATTCGGTCCGATCAACTGGTTGACCTCCAGAAGCGTGCTTAGTGGGTTCATGAACATTATTTTATGAAATTAAGAATGCACTATATAAGAACATATAATCATACATTCAATTTATGATATTTGATTAAGGCATTTTAAATAAAATTAGTCTTGCTCTGTCAACTATGAAATTTTATTCTCTTAATCACTTTCAAAGTAAGAGATATACTTACCGCTATATCTCAAGCAAAAACTGAGATCTCCTATTTATCTTTGTCACAACCCAATAATATGAGAATCTGCAACTCCAATAAAGAGAAGGGAACACATTCCGCCTTGCAAGTCCAACTTACATTTCTCAATTCGGTCTTTAACACCTGGGCCCACCACCCCTAAGGTGATGTTGACCCATCGTTAATTGAACCAATCGTCAACAGGAATAGTACTTGTTATGCGCAATCCAATATCGTCCCAATAATTTGAGGATCCGATATTGGGGTCACTACGTATATGGCCTTACTCTTTCGAGAAGCAAAGAGCCCGATCCAGATGCGCTTGCATATAGGAGCTGTCACTTCGTACATACGTCTCCTATATGCAATCCCCGGCGACGGAAACCCTTCGCCTTGACGGGAGACCATGGATGTCACTTATGTGATCCTCCATCTCTTATTCAAATGTTAATCAATTATCATGAATCATATCCATATAATTAATTCTTCCAAGGGAAATAATGACTCTATTCAAAATAGAGTGTATCAATTAGACATAATTAATTCAATCATACTAAATTAGTTATCAATCCAATTCAATCAACAAACTTGATAACTTTTACGTGAATATATATGGTATTATCTCAAAATACGTATTAATTCGAATTTTAATCATTAGAAAAATACATCATGATCTCTTAGGCATCATTCGTCCCCTACCCGCTTTCATGGCCAGTACCGACGGGAGTGGGACGGACCGCAACCGGTGGGACCTGTTACCCTAGCGATCCCCGACAAGACACCATATCCGTCTCGGGAAAAAATAATGCCGAGTCAATCACTTTGTACTTGAGATGATCATCGGTTCTTCAACTGAAATTATACCATACAGTAATAATCAAAACATTTTTTATTATAAGGAAATTTGCTAGACAAATTCCCAATCCTATTCAAGCAAGGAGTTTGATGATTGTGTTTCCAATTATGGTCTAGATCAAATCTAATCAATTTATTGGTTGAGGCCAAGTCAATTAAGGAAATAATCATCATTAAATATTTCTCAAATATTTTCCATAAATATTTCATGAAATTAACAATTATTTTCACTAATTGACAATCACATGGTTCTTGATTAGGACTGTGATTTCAGCAGTGACTCCTACTTACTAAAATTAGCATATCTCAATCAATTTAAATCTAAATTAGACAAAATCAATTTTCAAAGATTGCTAATTTGATTTAGGACAGAACCTATTTATACTTCAAGCATTTCGAGGCATATCAAAACAATAATTAACTCATTAATCATGTTAAGAATTTGCAGTTCCCGCAACAGTGACTACATGTTCATTAAAACAACCATATCTCGAGCAAACGGAATCCAAATTATGTAAACTCATATTCCATGATTTCCTTATTTAATGGGGAACAAAATCAAAGCGATTAATTAGTATTTAAACATTTTAAACAGGACCAAATTTATTCACTAAACAGATGTGTGAAAATCAAATGCGACAAAAAAACTTTCGCGACCTTAACAAACCCAAGTCGTCCTAGGTTTGCGGATCGTATCCAAAACCTTCGACCTAAGGCTCTGATACCACTTGATGAATATGGAATAATCCTCAAGCGCATCATGGAAGCATGACCGTCGTATCGAATACGATGAAGAACGACTAGTCGTACTAGTTGTTCTATGCAGCGGAATTTTAAAAATTTTAATGCGATGAAACCACATGATCCAAGAATGATTCTCGGATCGTTCCATCTATAACCACAACATGTATAAAGAAATACCTCTTGAAGCATGGTTGATCGAGTCTCTATGAAAAGAGACCTCCTGTCTCAATTCCGACCGTCGGAGAAGAAGCTTGCGAGCGCGGGGATGAGTCGCGTGATCTTCGCAATCCAACGAGTTGATCCAAGCACGGGGAACTCCTGATATCGTTGTACGAGATCGAACGTCTACTTCACGAGCGTAGCACTCCAATAAGACGGAGAATCGAAGAACGTCGAAGCGGCGACGCGGTGGCAAGGGCGTCGACGGCGATACCCCTCTAGGGTTTGGTGAACGACCACCAAGGAGAGAGGAGAGATGTTGGCGTGTTGAAGAAAGAGAGAGAGAGAGAGAGAGAGAGAGATATGCTTCAAAAGCATAGCCTTAGAGAGCATGGTATGCCTCTCTATTTATAGGGTTTTAGGATCCATGGATCTCAATCCATGGGACATATAAAATCAATGGATGACATTGATTTATGTCTAATCCAATGGTCAAGATTGATGTTGGTCAAAACCAACAACTTATGATTTAATTTAGATCAAATATATTTGACAAACAAATATACATCAATCCTAAAAGTAAACCAATTAAATAAGGAGACAACGAAAATGGAGATTACATCTCCCATATTAACATGGTGGACGACCACCAATTCCATATAGGACTTGGTAGCCGTCCACATGCTTCCATGTGGAGGCAATCTCATGAGATTTCATGAGATTTCATATCTCCATGGAAATCTCCACTATTTAATCCAACAACTTTTGTTGTGATTTATTCTCCAAAAATAATTCATATATAATTTTAAGAATATTGCAATCTTGCCATTGGAAATTTGTGAATCACATTCACAACCCAAAACAAAATATAATTTACATTTTCAATTAATTACACAATGTGTATCCAATATACATTAATAATTAATTAACAAATATAAATTATAATTATCTCTCTCTAATACATTATAAATCACATTTATAATATATTATGAATAATTGGATACTGATATCCACATTATTCTTATCCACAATAATTAAATCACATTTAATTATATTGGATAATTTCCACACACATTAAGATAATTAAATCACATTTAATTATCATTTTTTTAATGCTTAGATCTATGGAATTATTCTTGAACCCTTTCAAGAACAATGCGATTTCTCCGCAGATACCTGGAGATAAGGACAGGGCGATTGTATTGTTCCACGTGTAGTGACATGGATATTGAGATCACATCTCAAATCTAGATCCCATGGACTTCCCATAGATGCTTTATTAAATCAAGGCCGTAAACCTGATCTTCTCATTGCATCTAAATCTTATTTAGATCAATGTCCAATACATGGACTAAGATTAGGTCACTTATATACTGAGAGGAGTCACTAAAATCCAGACATGTTTCATCACTCCCTCGGAATGGAAGCGTCATGGTTATACAATTGTTTATGATCACATCACCCTCAGGTATTCCCAACACCTGTACATCCTTCATACTGGAAGACCTATGATCATCCTCAAGATATAGATCACTTTTACACGGTTATCTTCAGGGCTTGATCAGTAAGTTTCTCATTCTCTGTCATTGGTATATTTGGTATAGATCATATGCTTTCACAAAGCATATATCTTACCTTCAAATTCATGTCATGCTTCCAAAGAATGACGACCATGCATAGAATGTGATCAGTCCCAATGCCTCATGATTGAGCTCATTTATCCCGATTCACAAGTGAACCTCTATGATCCTTTTGAGAGATCGTATTACTCATATGTCCTTACATGCACACCAGCTCGTCGGTTTATAGACCTTGGTTAGGTCATCAACCTATTAGTCTGCCAAATGTACATACTCAGACATATAGCAACACATCTCTCTCTGGTCAGAGGATGCATGCCTATGTTGTGACAACATTCAGCATAGGTCTTTGGTTATCTCGATCTCATCAAGCCAACCCATTGACTCAACTAATCTGACACCTCTGAATCACTATTCCCATGAAAACGACCGGCATCAAGAGGTCAGTCAGATATCAGCCTAATGAGCAAGGATTGCCATCTCCTACTCTGGCTGGAGATCATCACTTAACAATCATTTGATGATGCTTGATGAGTCCTCTATCTAACTCCTTAGATATTCATCCAAGCATCAGCCTCTATGATTTAATCAATGAATCAAAAGTTGTAGGATTTTTAAGTTAGCCATGGTACATAACCCTTATTATACAGAGGGACCTTATAGTGCATTAATTCAATCAATCTCAGAAAAGGGAGTGAAATATAATCAATAACTTTTATTGATAAATCATTTATTACAATAACATTTATTACAGGAATGGTTCGCCTCGGGCTCACATTGCTAGCACCGAAATAATTGGAAGAGGTAAAATGGAAGATGTTGACAGAGATCGCCTGTGGTTCTGGAGATGATGCTCCAGAGGATCATCACCTCAAACGCAACGACATTTGGATCGCGGAGGCTCTATGCCGCGACAGAACAGAGGCTCATGTCGACGACATGATCATGCCAACTCCTTCCTCGCTACGACGACGGAGGAGCGTTGTCTGTCACCCTCGCCTACTCTCACCGGAGTTATGGAAGAAGTGGAGACAAATGGCGGATAGCCGGATTTTGGGGCGGGTGGGGGAGTTGATAGCCCTTATATAGATGGAGGTAGAATGGCATCACCGTCGGTGGTGACGGAAATCACAAACGATTGGACAACGACCACCCATTGGAGGTGGTTAAGGAGGTTGGGAGCCAAGAAGAGGAGAGGAAGGAGAAGGGTCGGCGACGGGCAGAAGGGAAGAAACGGGGAAGAAGGGGAAAGTAAGAGAGAGAAGAAGAAAGAGCAGAGGGGAAAATAAAATAAATAAATAAATAAATAAATAATGAAGTTATTTAATTAAATAATTGATAGTATTAATTATAGGTTAGACTATTAATTACATTAAAATATTTAATTAAGAAAGAATTAAATATTTAATTAAGTCATTTATTTTAAGAGATAATTTAAATAATTTATTGTATAATTAAGTAAATAATTACATTAAGTAATAAATAAATAAATAATAATATAAAAATTACTAAATAAATATATTAAATATTATTTATTTATTTTTAAGAATAGAGTATTAATATATTAAATAATAATATAAGTTACGGTATAGTGTGTCTTATACCAATACAGACCCGAAAACCGTGTTTTTTGTATTAACTCTATTTTGGTGAAACAAATGTTATTTTGTAGATAAAATAATAGTATAAATTTTAAGACTGAGTTTGCTAAATTCGGGGTTCATACGACCGAGTTATGAGTTTGGAAAATTTAGGTAGCGGCTTCGAGACTTCAGGTTTTATTGGTATATTAATTTATTTTTTTTATATTTTTATATACATTTTTAGAAGATTTTTGGAAAAGAAATTAAGTTGATCGGATTTAAAGTTATTTAATTAAAAATCCGAGAATACTCTACATATAATGCATATATACAACGGCTCCAAAACGCAAGGTTTATTGTAATATTTTATTAATATTTTTAATAAATGGTATTAAGTATAAAATATATTCTAAAAGTGAATTTGGTCTGTTTGGAGTTTTCTATAAATATTTGGAAACCTTAGAAGTCGGCTTTTGTGGCTTTTACGGTCCATTGCGATACTTTATTTTTATGTTGAAATATTATTCTGAAATTTTATAAAATATTATATATTTTTATGAACAACTTTTATAAAAGAAGTGTTTTGATTTGAGGTTGTCTTGATGAGAAATAAAATCGGTGAAATATTTACATTGTGGAAAATGGGTAGATTATATTTTTGGTCTTGATTTTCTTTGTATTTTTATAGGTTTGGATCCTTATCTCCCCTACTTATTTATGTTGTCGACAAAGTCAATATTGACCTGGTCTCGGGGTTAGGATCAGTCTGTATACATTTCATATTTACAACCTTCTTTTCTTTTATTTTTCTTCTTTATTTTGGGTAAATAAGTGTTAAATATATAATATTAACAATTGTGGATAGAGTGTTAATTAGCCGAAATTAGTGATTATTTACATGTATTTTACCAACGATTTTTGCCAAAATGAAAGAATAAAGGCAATAAATTATAGATTCATCACTCGCTACGAGATATAAGTCTCATTTCCATTTTCAATGCACTCCAATAATATGAGAAAATGCAACTATGATGAAAGAAGCGTGAACTCTTTTCACCTTGCAAGTTTAACTTTTATTCTCAGTTTGGTCTTCAACACCCACATCCCCCACAGATATGGAGTTAGCATGTTGTCGATTAAACCAACCATAAATGAGAGAATATTAATTTACGTTATGTGCAATCTGATGCTACCTCAATAATATGGGGAATAACATTGGGGTCACTATGCATACAACCCATGTCGTTCGAGAAACGAAGAATCTGATCCATGTGAATTTGTATTCCGGAGTCATGATTACGCATGAGCATCTCCAAATATACAACCCATGGCGACAGAGTTCTTTGCAATGACGGGAGACCATGGATGTCTTCATATGACTTAGTCCATATAATGTTTAAATTAATGAGTGATCAATTCGAATATTCTCATGAGTAGTGTAATGGATAGAGTTAGTACTTATGCTTATTGTCTTAGTTTTAACCAATTAAAATAACGACACAAGAGGTCCCAATAAGGGTTTGATCTTTTATGCACTTGGTGTTATCATATAGTATTACACACTCACTTAGTACAATTTAATCTTCTATTTTTGTTGTTAATGTACGCCATGACTCCTCAAGCCGCCTTTCATCGAAACGTATCCAACCAGGTCAGACAGATAATGCTAAAAGGGAGTACCTTCACTGCAAATGCGGTGCAAGGTGCCAATTAAGTACCTCACTAGCAATTCCATGGCCTAGACACCTTCTCCGAATTAATTCGAGGCAACAGATAATATACATATTGTACTAAGGAGGTTTTGTCGATCTTTTGACCATGTATGATATTATATAGTAACTCTCAGATATATTAGGAATTTAAAACACTTTTTAATTTCCCAAAAGGCCTAGTACAATAATCTAGACACTTATTGAATTCAACTAGTGCAACAATCTAGACAATTCTTTGAATCAAAATATTTTCAGTTGTAAAAGATGACTAGTGCAACAAACTAGACAATTCGTGAAATCAATCAAATTAATTTCACAAATTTTAATTACATTGTAAACATTAAATTACATAATTAATCAAGAAAACAATGAAATAAAAAGACATTCTATTTTATTGTATATTTCCAAAATAAAATATATAATGATTTCAGATTCAAATTTGCAACCTGTGACCATCACACTTCAAATTAGAAAGCATCATATAACTTGGATTTAAAATTTGTTGTGACCTCAAATATTTCCAAAATATTAGGACCAACATCTAATTTAAACATATCAAATTTAATTTCATCAATTTTGAGTCCCAAAATATAACAAATAATTCAATAAGACAATCGAGTCCTCTTCCAACTCCGTCTATAGAGAAATCCAATTTCTCGAGGTTGCATGGTTGGAATCGCACGAAAGTTTTTCACATTGATAGGGGACTTGATTTATAACTTAGTAATCAAAATTTCATCATATTATATGATTCAAAAACAGTTTCTAAAAATTCATAATTTAAATGTTATGATCTTTGGTCGAAATCGGAGTCTGCGATCGCTTTTAACATCTTTTCCCAAATGTTACTGATGAATACTCATTCATCGCTCTTTATTCTTATATTTTAGCTACAAAAACCTTTGCAAATGCATGTATATGTTTGTAAATACAAATAATTACCAAAAGCATGCATGGTGTAAAAAGTAATAATTAGCATGTTTTCGTGCAAAAATAAAAGAATAAAGATTAAAAAGAAAAAGAGGGAAATATTTAGAATAAATATTAAGCAACCTAATCTCAAGGGAGGGCTCAGCATGGGCCTGACCGCATAAAATCCAATAGGGGCTCATGTGTGTAAATATATCTGTATATACAATAAAGATATTTTCCTCTAAAAATAGAATAAAAGTGGCTTTCACATACTTGTAAATACTTGTAAATACAAAATGAAAATAAAAGTAGAAAAATCAAAAAGAAAATAAAAATAGATCACTTGTACATATTCACCTTGTACATAGACACCACACCTATATTTATTCATCCTTGTAAATAAATAAATTAATTTCCACGAAATTTGTATATAATATATCTTTTATGGTGTAAATAAATAAAATAAAAACAACAAAAACAAAATAAAAAGAACAAAATTAAAAACCAAAAATAACATTGTATATATACCTTGTACATAGATGTATATATATATTTATTTCATCTTTGTATATAAATAATAAAAATAAAATAAAAATACCTTTTTATTCCTAATTTTATGCTATAAATAAATAAAATAAAAATATGAATAAAAATGCACAAAAATAACATATTAAAAATCAAAAATTAAAAAGGCATATTGTGTAAATACCTATATATAGCATAAAGTGTAAATACCTTATTTTTATTTCGAAAAATTAATTAAAAATCACCAAAAAATAAAATAAAATAAAATAAACATTTTTCTTATTTTGAGTTTTTCATAAATCGACCATTTCCTATTTTATTTTCATTTTCCAAATTATTTTGACGTGGCAGATTCTCATTGGTCCACGGGGGATGTTGACCCCCCGGTCAACTCCCCCCTATGGACCACTTCCCACGGATCCGTTTCGCGGACCCATTTTCTCCCAATTATCCCCTCCAGATCCGATCACCTCACACCCAAACCCAGGGTCTATTTCGTTCACGCCAGATCCGACACCCTCGCTGGGATGCCCGCCTCGGGGTCCGTGCTCTGAGCTGCCCTACCCCATCGTCTTTAGCCGGACCCCTGGCTGAATAAAAGCCGAGCTCCGCCTCCTTTTTCCTGATCTTTGGTCCCCCATCTTGCATTCCCAGGACCTCCACTGCCATCCTCGAGGTGACAGCTCGCCGTTGGTGGTGTCGCAGAGAGGAGAGGGTGCCCGGACCTCAGATCCGACGAGCTTGCGCCGCCGTGCTCCGCCTGAAGGAGGGGCTCGAGCCTCGGGCCTCGACGACCCGTGAGGCAAGGACCCAAAGCTTCCAGAGCTCAAGCCCAATCGATTCGTCCACCGAGGTAGCCTTAGTTCTTTCCCCTTTTCTTTGATTTTGCATTACGCCCAAATCGACCCATTTCTGTTCTGCTCCGATTCCGTCCATCCTCATCGCTAATCCGATCATCGGAGCATCCCATCACCCTCGCCTTCTCTCCGCGCACCTTCTCCACCCCTCCATTCAACCCAGCTCGCACAGGAGCTGGGGTTTCAAGCTCCTCTGCCGTCGCATCGCCAAAGTTCGATCGCCCCGCCGAACCGATCATCTCCACCACTGCTAACAGGGTCGAGGCATTTTGCCCTCGACCCGCGAGTTTGTTGCATCCCTTTGCAGGTCCCAGGAAGCCCATCTGAGGTCTTCGACATCCAGGTGCACGAGCTCAACCTCCGCCGACCTCGCTTGAGCTCCCCCGAGCTCCGTCGAGTCATCAGAGGGTACCAGTAGACGCGGGAGCCCGAGGCGATCCTTCCCAGATCTTCAGCTGCCCGCGAGGAGACCTCCAGCGCTTGCACGAGCCCGGCGAAGTTTGCCGGAGCCCAGTTCGTCGAGGTTCCTCCCCTGCCGTTCGATCGACCCCAGGCTCCAGTTTAGATCCTAGCCATCCATTTGAGGAGCAGCTCTGACCGTCCGATCTTGGGAGGCTCGATCCGGACCGTTCGATCGTCGAGGTTTAGACACAGTGCCTCACATCCGATCAATCTCCCACCTGGCGAAGCCCTGCATTCGATCAGACCGAAGACCCCAGCGTTAGGCACCATCCTTCCTCAGCCGTCGATCAGCACACGTGGCACCCATCTGACGGTCCACTTAATAAAGGGTAAATATTCCCTTAGGCCCTTAGCTTTAGAGTAGTTTGCTTTTAGTCCTGTAATTAGTTTTAAACTTTTATTTGCGTTAGGTAAATTGCACTTTGGACCTTGTCTCTTCTGCTATTTACATGTATACCCCTGTGTGTAGTGTATCACGTGCGTCGACACGTGTTTCTTTGGGATATTTGCATGTTTAGTCCTTGTATTTCCAGGGTGTTACTGAATGAATGAAAACTTTTCATTAATTGCATATATGCCCCTGTGCGTGGTTTTTTAGAACATGTGCATTATATTTTTGGGTATTTTACAATAAGGCCCCTGGACTTTTAATACCTGTTATTATTTAATCCAAGAACCTTATTTTCTTTGCAATTAGGTCCCTGTATGCCCAAGACACGCACCTCGCACGTGACTTCTTGGAATTTTTGCACCGGACCCCCTGGAACTTCTTGTATTTGCGTACAGGTACCTATACACTTTACCTAGGTTTTGATTTTTAATAAAATATCAAACCAACTCCAAATGTGATGAAAATTGGATACATGGCTCCTGCCGTAGTGTAAAATTTTCTCCGATTTTTGGGGACATTTTTAATTTCATTTGATATTTTAAAAAAATCAAAAACACGCATTTTCTTTACTGTCTAACTTAAAAATTCACAAAAAAATATTAAAATACCTCTAAAAATTACAAAAAAGGGTTATGTGTAGTTTGCCTTGTTTGGTTTTCTGACCAATTTTGGTCATTTTTCATTTATAAAACTCATAAAAATTAAAAAACACAAAAAACCCCATAAAAATTCTAATAATTAGATTAAGTATCCGAAAATAAGAATTTTGATGCCTAAATTTTCCTTGTTTCTTCTTCGTTATAGGAAAATTACCTCCATGCTTTTTAGGGACTTTTAGATATTTTATCTAAGTCCCCCAAGCTTGGCTGGATAGTACCCTTGTTTTCTTGCTTTGTTTGATTTTTAGAAATTTAAATAAAAATCATAAAAATACCAAAAATTCACTAAAAATAGTAAAAAACATAAAACACACAAAAACATTTTTATTTGAATTTTTGAGTGATTTTTGAGTGCTTTAATAATTAGTTGTATTGGCTTGTTTTATTGCTTTCTTTATTTTCTTTATTAAATAAAAATCAAAAAAAATTATAAAATATTAAAAATCCATCAAAAATACATTTCTTTTATTTTATTTCTTTTTGAGACTACTTCGTAGGCCGCAAGGCCATCACGTGCTCCCTGAGTCCGACCCTGGTCACTATACCAGGCTAATCTAATAGCCAAGACCGCTATAGTGTTGATTTGGTTTTTCTCTGATTTTGGTGGTCTGAACCTCATTTTCTTGATTGAGCTGATATCCTTATCGATCCGGGTCGCAACGACCCGAGTGATATTTTGACCTGATCCGGACCGATAGAATTTTGGCTCATCAGAATGGCGCCGTTGCCGGGGAGCACGGCTTAGTAGTTTTTTATTTTTCATTTTCTTTTTGTTTTCTTTTTCGCGGCTTTCCGCTGCTCTTTCTGAGTTCGCGGCTTTCTGTGGCTTTTTGTTTTTCTTTATTTTTGTTTTATTTTTTTTTCTTTTGTTTTATTTTGCTTTTGGTTTTTGTTTGATTTTTGCTTGTTTATTTTATTTATCATTTTGCACATATACCCTTGTTTAGCTTTTCTGCTTTATTTGATAATTATTATTGGTTTGGCACTTTGTTTATTTCTTCCGAGGGCCCGAGGATCGAGGCAGTGACTCTCGAGAAGCCGGCGCAACCGTTAGACTTGGAGGCGGCTCCCTTCTACACGGAGCCGCAGGAGAGCGTGTGAGAGAGACTAAGTGGGGGAGGATTAGCTTAGACTTTCTTTTATTCATTTGATTATTTGTAATAATACAGGGACAAACAGTGTGGACTTGGACTTGAACTCTTTAGCGGGTCTGTTTCGCCGAGCACCGGTGTGCTAGGGGGACCCTTAGGTTTTTCGCGGCTTTTTCGCGATTTCGTTTTTTCTTCGCTGCCTTTTACGGTTTTACGCGGTTTTTCTCGAGCCCCTAGATTTAGGACTTTCTGTTTGACTGTACCGTAATTAGTAGGATCCAAACACTTAACTATCTGCCTGCACCTATAGTTCGCTAATTGGATCTACTAATAAAATATTAATAAAAATAACTGACTCACTCAATTTCTTCGAGCATACGTGCCGTAGCCTGCCCTGCCAAGCGCTGCTCCTGAACCCGATGTGTCGGGGGGAGGAGGGGTAGACCGAGACCAGACTCCTTGGATCGAAGGACCTGTGACCAGTTAGATGGTTCTGTCGAGTAGAAGTTGCCCGTTTAGGACTCGGTTTTCACCGCTGCACCATTTAGGCAGTTTATTTTCTGCTTTTTAATTATGCGCGGATCATCTTGCATGTAGAGTGCTGGAGACAGGTACGCATTTCTATCTTTGCATGCATCATTGATTTTATCGTGCATCAGCTTTTTCATCTTCTCCCCATGTTTTTGACTTAATAACCAGGAGAACCAAAAAATTTGTTAGGCCTCTTTGTTTGCTTTGAAAAAATATTAAAAAGAAAAACAATAAAATTGGAACTGTTTAAGCTATTGACCCTAAAAGACACTTGATCTAAAAATTTGTCTTGGGGAGAGCAACCCCCTCATTGTTTGGTTTGATTGTCCGAGAGAGTGACCCGAACACTAAGTAGAGCCCTCCGGTACCTTCCTCGATTGATTACCGACTCTTTCGTGCGGGATAGTCGGTTGGGGATAGTATCGGGTATCCCAACAGGTCACGAAATCGCTCTGATATTCTTATTGTTCACCAAAATAAAATAGACAAGATAATTTGACCGAGCCTTTACGGTCTTCAGCTCGCATTGCGTTGGTGAATAGAGGGGTTTGTTTGTCATCATAGTTTCTCCAGATCTCATCTGCCTTACTCGCCACATCAAGATGATGGACAGACAATCTCTTAGGCAGCCTCTGGCTGCACCGCTTTTGGGCGCGTCTACCCGTTCATCTAGGTTGGCTTGTGAGAGCCGAGACCAGCTCTCCGAGCCTGAGTATGATTCCGCCCTGTTCCCCCTCGACCCCCTTTCTTTCGGTTCCGAGAGACCAGTATCAAAGGAGAGATTAGCAGATTTATCAGCACCTGAGTTTGGATCATTTAGTTTTGCAGACAACATGGCTGGCAGTTCCGAGGATCACTCTAGAGGTCCATAGTCTGAGCACTTTGTGTTGGACCAGGGAGCGATCAACTCCACCCAGATTGCCTCCCTCAAGACAGTTCAACAACAGTTGAGGGATCAGGGAGCGTTCATGCTAGATATGAGGAAAGAGATGGAGCAGATGAGAGCAGAGAGAGAGCAGCGGAGAGAGGGGCCGGGAGTCCCAGATGATGCAGCCGCAGCAGCCGCAGCAGCCGCAGCAGCCGCCGCGACAGGAGCAGGAGAGCAGCTGAGACCGATGCGGGAGTTGCACAACCCTGGATCGACACTGATGCATCACTGGGTCGTGCTACCAGCCATCGTGGGGGACTTCAAGTTCCCCCCGAACACCTTGCAGTTACTCCCCCTTTCCACGGGCTCGCCACCGAGGAGCCCCATCTCCACCTCCAGGAGTTCCTTATGATTTGCAGCACTGTCCACGATCGTCAGGTGGACCAGGATACCATCAGGATTATTGCCTTCCCCTTCTCTTTGGCAGACAGAGCAGCCACCTGGCTGAAGCATCTGGGGAAGTTCGTCTACACTTGGGAGCAGCACCACACTGAGTACTTGCATAAGTACTATCCACTCGGGCGGTCCAATGCCGCGAGAGCCCTGATCAGCAACTTCTCCATGCTCCCCAACGAGCAGTTCCATGAGGCATGGAAGAGGTTTCGAGAGTTGACTGATCGATGCCCGAACCACGACATTTCCAAGCCCAACCTTGTGCAGAGCTTTCTCAGCAGGCTGACACCAGAGTTTCAGGGCTTGGTGAATGCTTCTTGTGGCGGGTCATACTTCGCCAAGGATCACGACCAGGTCTGGGCCATCTACAAGGAGATGGCCGAGAACTACATGGTGATGTCCCAGACCCAGTTGTACACTCAGGGCAAACCCCAACAGCAGCCAGGACTCAAGCAGTACCAGAGGATAGCACGGGTCGATGCCGGTCCTTCCAGTTCGTCCGCAGTAGCACAGGTAGAGTCATCAGCTGCGGACATGGGCATCATTAGCGAGAAGTTGGATCGGATGGAGCTGATTGAGAAGAAGCAGTGCCAGGGCATCACTCAGATGGAGCAGATGGCACAGACTCTGAGCGACATGAAGACCCAGCTCATGTGTCTCCAGGAGGCACAGACGGCTTCCCAGCCCCGTCTTCAGTCTCGAGGCGATCACGGCAGCAGCAGCAGCTCGTCCCAGCACTCCAGCTCACACCAGCAGCCTAGACAAGTTCACCTTGTACTGGCGGAGCCGTACCAGCAGCCGCATCCCACCTACTAGTCACCACCATCTCCAGACTTGCAGATGGTGGTATATCAGCCTCTGGAAGTACTCCCGCCAGCCCAGTACGATGCAGAGCCATTGATGGATGTCAACGAGATTTGGTATGACCGCCCTCAGCCCGGTATCCAACGAGACCATCCCGAATTCCGGTGGGGGACCGGAGGTACCCAGCCCCAACAGTAGCCGTCAGGATAGGGAGGCCAGTACGGCCATCAGAGAGAGCACCAGCCGCAGCAGCAGCCCCTAGTATACCCACCACAGCAGCAGCAGCAGTCGTCCTATGGTCCTCGTCCCTATCAGCAGGGACAGTCTTGGAGGCGTGAGCAGCCTCACCAGCAGCAGCATCCCCCATACCCCTCTCAGCACCAGCAGCAGTTCCAGCAGCCTCACTACCAGAGAGGCTACCCGTCGGGATCCCATGAGAGCCCCGCCTTGGATGATATAGCCCACCTCCTCACGGACCAGCATGCTACCTTCAGACGTGAGATGGACGAGTTCCACCAGGAGATGCATGACATTGTGAGAGGGAAGGCCGCCATTCCTGCCCAGATCGAGCCGAACCCCAACAACCTGCAGCGGAAGTCTGAGCAGGTAGCTTGTACTGAGTATACCACTCCTAGTGATGCATTTGGTGATATGACTGGATATCTGTTTGATACTGATTTTGTCACACTTAGGAGCGGTAGGATGCTAGCAGGCGACGCCTCGTCTGAGCCACATCATGAGGATCCACCCAGAGCGCCCGACGAGGAGGAGGAGAGCGGTACTGAGGCCGCTAGAGATGATAACGGTGGTACTGATGCCACCAAGGATGCTGATTCCACAGGCGGTGCTGAGGCCGCCTATTCACCAGTTCGAGCTGGTGGTACTGAGGCCACCCACTATGCCGAGCCAGAGCGCGGTACTGAGGCTGCGAGTCTTCCAGTTTATCCAGCCGATGGTGGTGCTGAGGCCACCCATACTTTTGTTGAGAGATCTGTTGTTTTTCCCACTCTTGATGTATCTCGGAACCATGTTGTGAATAAAGGAAAAGGTTTGGTTTTTTCTGGTCCCACTTGGTGCATGATGTATGTGTGGATCCGGCCGTCGAGACGTCTAGACCTTTTCCTAGTCCTTCATCTGAGAAGGACCCAGTGATCCCCTTCCCTAGAGACCTTCAGATGGGGAAGGGGAAGAAAACAGAAAATCCCAAAAAGAGAGATCAGGAAGAGTTCAGCCAGCATATGATAGATCGATTCCACATACAGCTGACTCTTTAGGAGGCTTTGTAGCACATCCCCCTTCTTCAGCGTTCATTGAGAGACAGGACCACAGTCAGGAGGAAGAGGAGGAACCACCACTCAGAGATCCATGTGCTGACGAAAGCCACGTGTTTCGCGATCCAGAACCGTCTGCTGGCCAAGAGGCCAGATTCAGGAGCCCCTTATGTCAGATGTCACATTAGAGAGCAGAGGTTCGACCGTACTCTACTAGATAGCGGATCGTCTATCAACCTCCTTCCGGCAGCCCTTCTCGACCGCTTCGAGTTGGGCACTCTTAGACAGAGCAGGACAGTCCTTCAGTTTGCTGATCGATCTGTCAAGAGGCCGAAGGGGTTGTTGCGAGACGTTGTCGTCACTATTCAGGGCCTGCAATTCCCCGTGGACTTCGTAGTGTTGGACATGGAGATCCCTGATTCAGTGACCGATACCCCCATCATTCTCGGTCGTCCATTCTTGGCCACAGCCAAGGCGATGACTGATCATGATAGCGGGAAGGTATACTTTCGCGTTGAGGGTGAAAGTGTACAAATAGTGACGGTCGAGGACAGTCGAGCCAGAGAGAGATCATGCTCAGAGACCACCTCAGATACAGAGCAGCTGACAGATGCCGGGATAGACATCCACCAGGACTGTGACTTTGTGATCACAGACGATGAGGCAGTTTGGGCAGACCCAGCAGCACAGGCCATCCTCTCATTTTCAGATTCAGCTGATGCAGAGATGACAGCAGAGGAGAGCCTGGAGAGCACATTCCTGGTTCAGGATACCTTAGAGGCAGCAGAGCAGGTTCTTGACCGCAACACGGATTTTTGTGATGATGGTGGTACTGATGCCACTTGTGTGATGCAGATCCCTCGGAGTCAGAGTCTGATTGGGCCGATTGTGATGATTACATGCCAGACCCGATTTCCACTGAGCCTACACTTGAGGAGGAGGTAGATGCCGAGTAGATCAGAGGCAGTTCAGTTGAGCAGCCTTCCTCATATCCAGTTTGCGAGAGTATGTTCTCATTCTCCCTGGCAGATTTGGCAGCATACACGCGGCTTCTTTCGAAGCCGGATTTGCCAGCACCCAGCTGTCTAGAGCTGAAGCCACTCCCTACTTCGTTGAAGTATCGATTCCTTGCAGGTGAGCCTGAGATGTACCCAGTCATCATCTCCGCCGAACTGACTGGAGAGCAAGAATCTCGTTTGATGGGGGTTCTTGAAAAGAACCGCAAGGCAATCGGATGGAGCGTAGCAGATCTCCAGGGGATAAGTCCAGCCCTGTCCTCCCACCATATATATCTCGAGGAGGAGGCAAAGCCGTCGCGTGAGTTCCAGCGGCGGCTGAACCCGAATCTGAGAGAGGTTGTCATGAAGAAATTTCGGAATGGTGGAGCACCGATTTTATCTACCCCATCTCCGACTCCAAGTGGGTCAGCCCTTTGCATGCGGTGCCCATGAAGACGGGCATCACTACAGTGATTGGCGAGTCTGAAGAGGAGATTGCTACACGAGTACCCACTTCTTGGCGGGTCTGTGTTGACTACAGGAGACTCAACCAGGCCACCAAGAAGGATCATTTCCCCCTGCCCTTTATGGACCAGATCATTGAGAGACTGGCAGGGAAGAGCCATTATTGTTTTCTGGATGGGTACTCGGGTTACAACCAGGAGGCCATCGCTCCTGAGGACCAGGAGAAGACCACCTTTACCTGTCCCTTCGGCACATACGCCTTCCGACGCATGCCATTTGGGCTATGTAATGCCCCTGCAACTTTTCAGAGATGCATGCTGTCGATCTTTTCGGACATGGTAGGGGAGTGTTTGGAGGTCTTCATGGATGAATTCTCGGTTTACGGTGACAGATTCGACTCCTGTCTTGACTGCCTGGACCGAGTACTCCAGCGATGTATAGAGGTTCACTTGGTGCTATCTTGGGAGAAGAGTCACTTCATGGTGACTCAAGGGATGGTCCTTGGCCACATCATCTCCAACAGGGGCATGGAGGTTGATCCGGCCAAGGTAGATGTCATTAGAAAACTCGCACCACCGTTCGATTTTAGGCAGTTACGGTCATTTCTGGGGCACGTCGGTTTCTACCGACGGTTCATTCATTATTTCAGCAGGATTGCCTGGCCATTGACTGACCTACTGACGAAAGACACCGAGTTCCTTGTCGATGACAAGTGTCTTTCGTCCTTTGAGACTCTCAAGCAGTGTGTTATTGAGGCTCCTGTTCTCCAGCCTCCTGATTGGTCTCTCCCATGCAAGATCATGACAGATGCCTCCGATTTTGCCGTGGGGGCCGTGCTGGGACAGAGGAGAGATGGAGTCCCCTTTGCAATCCACTAGGCTAGCCGCACATTGGATTCTGCCCAGCGGAATTATACAGTCACAGAGAAGGAGATGCTAGCTGTAGTGTTCGCCCTAGATAAGTTCATATCTTACATCATTGGATCTAGAGTGACCTTGTATACTGATCACACCGCCATCCGATACCTCATGGCAAAGAAGGTTGCCAAGGCCAGACTGACTAGATGGATCCTTCTACTCCAGGAGTTCGACATTGAGATCAAGGATAAGCCTGGAGTCAAGAATGTGGTGGCGGATCATCTCTCCCGTTTAGAGAAGCCTGAGGAGTCTGAGCAGATTGATCCCATTTGTAAGACCTTCCCAAATGAGGCGATCCTTGCTATCGCCTCTCTCCCGTGGTATGCCGACATTGTGAACTTTCTTGCTGCTAAGAAAGTCCCACAAGGTTGGCCCAGGCAGAGGCTTGAGACCTTCCTTGCGAAGGCCAAGTCCTACCACTGGGAGGATCCCATCCTCTACCACGAAGGAGGGGATAGCGTCTGGCGTAGGTGCATTCCTCAGGAGGAGCACCATAGCGTCCTCACTTACTGCCACAAGCTTGAGGCAGGAGGACATCATTCTGGGAGGAGAACGGCGCAGAAAGTGCTCCAATCCGGCTTGTGGTGGCCTACCCTCTTCAAGGAATCTGATGAGTTCGTGAAGAGGTGTACTGACTGTCAGAGGATGGGTACTTGTGGACAGCGTGATATGATGCCGATGCAGCCCATTCACTTCTGTGAGGTTTTTGACGCATGGGGCATCGATTTCATGGGTCCATTCCCTAAGAGTCAGGGATTTGAGTACATTCTATTGGCCGTAGACTATGTTAGTCGTTGGGTTGAGGCTATCCCCTCCCGAGCCGCTGATGCGAGGACAGTTTGCAGATTTTTGAGGAAGCACATCATCACGCGGTTCGGGGTACCTCGAGTATTGATTTCAGATGGGGGTCTCATTTCATCAACCACCAGGTGAAGGCCCTTGCTAGCGATTTCGGCATAGACCATCGTGTTGCTACACCTTACCATCCACAGACGAATGGTCTAGACGAGGGGTCGAACAGGGAGATCAAAACTATATTGCAGAAAGTCGTCCGCCCTGACCGAAAGGATTGCTCACAGCTTTTGGACTCGGTCTTGTGGGCATATAGGACGTCTTTCAAGACACCATTGGGCACATCTCCCTTTCGCCTCGTATATGGCAAGCCGTGCCCCTTACCTGTTGAGCTGAGACACAGGTCACTTTGGGCAGTCACTGAGATACTTATGGATCCAGATGGTGTGGGAGACCAGAGGAGGGTAGAGTTAGCAGCCCTGAAGATGCTTAGAGATACCGCCTTCTCAAACAGCCTACATTACAAGGAGAGAGTGAAGGAGTGGCATGATTCTCACATCAGCCACAAACATTTTGAGCCTGGACAGAGAGTATGGTTGTTTGATGCGAGGCTTCGCCTACTTCCACGGAAGCTACAGAGCAAATGGAAGGGACCCTACTTGGTGAGAAAGGTACACGACAACGGTAGCTTTGATATATCCGAGTTGTCTTCTGAGGGTACCTTTCGAGTGAATGGCCAGCGGCTCAAGCCATTTCTAGATCATGAGCCGCGGGTCGTTGATGTTGCCCCTATTCATTTTGCGTGAGATGTGGTCTCTTGACTCACATCTATTACATCTCACGCCTGATTTTCACTGATCTTCCGACCTGTATAAATCTAGATGTCCATATCATCACATTCTTTAGTCCCACATCCCTTTCTTCATCTTTTGATTATGTTATACTTAGGGTGTACTTTACCCTAAGTATAGGGGGGATGTAGGACCTTTGGGTATTTCTTTTGTTTCTGTCTGCCCCTGTTTTTGCTTCCTATACTTAGGGATATTTTACCTTAAGTATAGGGGGGGTAGACCCTGTACATTCGCCACTCGGTTTTCCCTTTGTGTACAGCCTGCTATACTTAGGATTACTTGATCCTAAGTATAGGGGGAAAAGCCGAGAGTCTCTTGATTTTCATTCATTCATTCGTCTTTGTATATAGCCTTCCTTTTCACTTCCCTATACTAAGCACGAGTTATGTCTTCTTCATCGCTCTTGACTCTGAGGACATCGTTCGAGCTAAGTATAGGGGGGTCTGTATATATTTCATATATACTTTAGCCATAACTCGTACTTTGTGTGAGTGTGTTAATAAATAAAAATGTCTAAAAACCCTAAAAATCACAGTAATAAAAAATTTTTCCTGTAAATAATCATTCTTTTATTGCATATATATAGCTAGTATACAAATTATTTTTGTAAAAATGTTTTCAAAAATCTTTTGTGTAAAGCTTGTGTAAATATTTTCTTATCAAAATTATGTATATAGTACAAAATTTTTCCAAAATGTATTGAAAATAAAAAGTTTGCAAAAATCTTTTGTAAATGTGTGTAAATACTTTTGCAAAACTTGCACTTCATGCATTCATCCATTCATGATTTCAAAACATTTTTCAAAAATTTTGCATGTTTGTAAAAATTATGTAAATAGCATCTTTGTATATATGTATATAGTTTTTCTGGATGATAGTTGACATTTAAACTACCCTAGAATTAAATTGGGAAATGGAGCTTGATTAAGATCTTAATCCACCTAATTTATAAGAGGAACCATATAGGGCTTAGGTTTAAGGATTTTCAGGTCCATGGTGACTTAATTCTTTGAGTCCACTAGGCTATGATCACATGTCATCTCAATGAGCCTAAGTAGAGCACTTAACAACAACACATGACTCATAGGGACAATGGCTTTACTTGGACACCAGCACTTTGCACCGAGCTCTCTACGGATGAGGTGGTGACGAGGCAGTCTTCCTTGACTTGGGGTAGCATATGAGGGTAGTACTTCTAGGCGGAACCTCTATTCTTCTTTTAGTGAAGGAAGTGCGTCTCAACTTGATCTGGTTGCCATGAGGTCTGACGACAGGAGTTGTAGGTTGCAATAAAGCTTCAAAAGAGGGATAGTCTATTGGCTCAAGAGGAAAAACTCCTTGTATATATGCTGCACATGTATATGTTGTATAGATGCACTTGAAAAAAAAATGCAAAAAGAAAATAACTCCAAAAAAGTGGTGGGTCTGAGAGAAAATGATAATCCCACCGGAGTATGTATAGAGTGCAATAAGCAAAGCTTGAGATTCATGTTCCACCTTATGTAGCTTGCAACAGGGAGACTTGGCTACACTGGTCAAGCTCCCAAGGATACATGGCTACACTGGCCATGGTCCATTCTCTTCTTCCCCCTCTTCTTGAGCCGGTTGAACTTGAACTTAGAAGGGAATACCCCGCTCCTCGAGGAAAGAGTGGCCAGATTGGGGTCATAGAGTTACCTTGTTGGGGAGGGTTGTCAAGTTGCCATTTTTGAGGTGGAGAGCTTATACCTCACTTCACAGTACAAGGAAAGATTCATGGTCTTCAGGGTTTGTGTTTGATGACTTGTTCTGATATGGATTATTGAGGAGTCTTGATTATAGAGTGGTGGAACTTAGAGGTTGTTGAGTTTTAAGCTTAAGTCCAAATAAGGTTCTGATACATTAATAATCCAAAGATCTGATCTAAGCTCCATAATTCAATTTAATGAAGGCAAGTTTAATATTCAACCTTGATCCATGTGCATTCTCCTCTTTTTCTTTTTCTTTCTTTCTTTTTCACTTCTTTTTCAAATAAGTGTTTTCTAAAGGACTAGCAGAGTTATGTATAGGGGGGTGATGAATACTCATTCATCTCTCTTTATTCTTATATTTTAGCTACAAAAACCTTTGCAAATGCATGTATATGTTTGTAAATGCAAATAATTACCAAAAGCATGCATGGTGTAAAAAGTAATAATTAACATGTTTTTGTGCAAAAATAAAAGAATAAATATTAAAAAGAAAAAGAGGGAAATATTTAGAATAAATATTGAGCAACCTAATCTCAAGGGAGGGCTCAGCATGGGCCTGACCGCATAAAATCCAAAGTAGAGAGAGATATTGGCTCATGTGTGTAAATATATCTGTAAAAACAATAAAGATATTTTCCTCTAAAAATAGAATAAAAGTGCCTTACACATACTTGTAAATACTTGTAAATACAAAATCAAAATAAAAATAGAAAAATCAAAAAGAAAATAAAAATAGATCACTTGTACATATTCACCTTGTACACAGACACCACACCTATATTTATTCAGCCTTGTAAATAAATAAATCAATTTCCACAAAATTTGTATATGATCTATCTTTTATGGTGTAAATAAATAAAATAAAAACAACAAAAACAAAAACAAAATAAAAAGAACAAAATTAAAAACCAAAAATAACATTGTATATATACCATGTACATAGATGTATATATCTATTTATTTCATCTTTGTATATAAATAATAAAAATAAAATAAAAATACCTTTTTATTCCTAATTTTATGTTATAAATAAAAAAAATATAAAATAGGAATAAAAATGCACAAAAATAACAAATTAAAAATCAAAAATTAAAAAGGCATATTGTGTAAATACCAATATATAGCATAAAGTCTAAATACCTTATTTTTATTTCAAAAAATTAATTAAAAATCACCAAAAAATAGAAAAAAAAAATAAAATAAACATTTTTCGTATTTTGAGTTTTTCATAAATCGGCCATTTCCTATTTTATTTTCATTTTCCAAATCATTTTGACGTGGCTGATTCTCATTGGTCCACGGGGGATGTTGACCCCCCGGTCAACTCCCCCCTGTGGACCACTTCCCACGGATCCGTTTCGCGGACCCATCTTCTCCTAATTATCCCCTCCAGATCCGATCACCTCACACCCAAACCCAGGGTCCATTTCGTTCACGCCAGATCCAACACCCTCGCCGGGATGCCCGCCTCGGGGTCCGCACTCTGAGCTGCCCTACCCGATCGTCTTTAGCCGGACCCCTGGCTGAATAAAAGACAAGCTCCGCCTCCTTTTACCCGATCTTTGGCCCCCCACCTTGCATTCCCAGGACCTCCACAGCCATCCTCGAGGTGACAGCTCGCCGCTGGTGGTGTCGTAGAGAGGAGAGGGTGCCCGGACCTCAGATCTGACGAGCTTGCGCCGCCGTGCTCCGCCTAAAGGAGGGGCTCGAGCCTCGTGCCTCGACGACCCGTGAGGCAAGGACCCAGAGCTTCCAGAGCTCAAGCCCAGTCAATTCTTCCACCCAGGTAGCCTTAATTCTTTCCCCTTTTCTTTGATTTTGCATTACGCCCAAATCGACCCATTTTCGTTCTGCTCCGATTCCGTCCATCCTCATCGCCAATTCGATCATCGGAGCATCCCATCACCCTCGCCTTCTCTCCGCGCACCTTCTTCGCACCTCCATTCTGCCCAGCTCGCACAGGAGTTGGGGTTTCAAGCTCCTCCGCCGTCGCATCGCCGGAGTTCGATCGCCCCGCCGCACCGATCATCTCCACCATCGCTAACAGGGTCGAGGCATTTTTCCCTCGACCCGCGAGTTTGTTGCATCCCTTTGCAGGTCCCAGGAAGCCCATCTGAGGTCTTCGACATCCAGGTGCACAAGCTCAACCTCCGCCGACCTCGCCTGAGCTCCCCCGAGCTCCATCGAGTCATCGAAGGGTACAAGTAGACGCGGGAGCCCGAGGCGATCCTTCCCAGATCTTCAGCTGCCCGCGAGGAGACCTCCAGCGCATGCACGAGCCCGGCGAAGTTCGCCGGAGCCCAGTTCGTCGAGGGTCCTCCCCTGCCGTTCGATCGACCCCAGGCTCCAGTTTAGATCCTAGCCATCCATTTGTTGAGCAGCTCTGACCGTCCGATCTTTAGGAGGCTCGATCAGGACCGTTCGATCGTCGAGGTTTAGCCACAGTGCCTCACATCCGTTCGATTTCCCACGTGGCGAAGCCCTGGCCGTTAGATCAGACCGAAGACCCCAGCGTTGGGCGCCACCCTTCCTCAGCTGTCGATCAGCACAAGTGGCGCCCATCTGATGGTCCACTTAATAAATGGTAAATATTCCCTTAGGCCCTTAGTTTTAGAGTAGTTTGCTTTTAGTCCTGTAATTAGTTTTAATCTTTTATTTACGTTAGGTAAATTGCACTTTCGACCTTGTCTCTTCTGTTATTTACATGTATACCCCTGTGTGTAGTGTATCACGTGTGTCGACACGTGTTTCTTTGGGATATTTGCATGTTTAGTCTTTGTATTTCCAAGGTGTTACTAAATGAATGAAAACTTTTCATTAATTGCATATATGCCCCTGTGCATGGTTTTTTAGAATATGTGCGTTATATTTTTGGGTATTTTATAATAAGGCCCCTGGCTTTTAATACCTGTTATTATTTAATCTAGGAACCTTATTTTCTTTGCAATTAGGTCCCTGTGTGCCCAAGATACGCACCTCGCGCATGACTTCTTGGAAATTTTGCACCGGACCCCCTGGAACTTCTTGTATTTGCGTACAGGTCCCAGTGCACTTTACCTAGGTTTTGATTTTTAATAAAATATCAAACCAACTCCAAATGTGATGAAAATTGGATACATGGCTCCTGCCATAGTGTAAAATTTTCTTCGATTTTTGGGGACATTTTTTATTTCATTTGATATTTTTAAAAAATCAAAAACATGCATTTTCTTTACTGTCTAACTTAAAAATTCACAAAAAATATTAAAATACCTCTAAAAATTACAAAAAAAATTGGTTTGTGTGTAGTTTGCCTTCTTTGATTTTTGGACCAATTGTGGTCATTTTTTATTATATAAAACTCATAAAAATTGAAAAACACTAAAAACCCCATAAAAATTCTAATAATTATTTTGATAATCAAAAAATAATAAGTCTGGTGCCTAAATTTTCCTTGTTTCTTTTTTTTTACAGGAACGTTACCTCCAGGCTTTTTAGGGACTTTTAGAAATTTTATCTAAGTACCCCAATCTTGGCTGGACAGTACCCTTGTTTTCTTGCTTTGTTTGATTTTTAGAAAATTAAATAAAAATCATAAAATACCAAAAATTCACTAAAAACTGTAAAAACATAAAACACACAAAAACATTTTGAGTGATTTTTTAGTGCTTTAATAATTAGTTGTATTGGCTTGTTTTATTACTTTCTTTATTTTCTTTATTAAATAAAAATCCAAAAAAAATTTATAAAATATTAAAAATCCACCAAAAATACATTTCTTTTATTTTATTTCTTTTTGAGACTACTTCGTAGGCCGCATGGCCATCACGTGCTCCCTAAGTCCGACCATGGTCGCTATACTAGGCTAATCTAATAGCTAGGACCGCTATAGTGTTGATTTGGTTTTTCTCTGATTTTGGTGGTCTGAACCTCATTTTCTTGATTGAGCTGAGATCCTTATCGATCCGGGTCGCAACGACCTGAGTGATATTTTGACCTGATCCGGACCGATAGAATTTTGGCTCATTAGTTACCAACAATTGGTGCATCTTTTGGGTATAGTTCCAGACCTTCGAAACCTCATACATAACCCAAAAAACACATTCAAAATAGGTGATAATAGTAGCAACTTTAAAAGTCATCGAATGATCTGAATCGCTAAAACTGTCGCAAGACAGTGTACCCGATAATCGGGATGATCTAGCTGATTGTTCATCGGACATCGATGCCATCCAAATCCTCTGAATCTATGACTCTGATACAAATTCAGGACGTAAATAAAAAATTATTTACTATGCATCATGAAAAATGTGGAATTTTTAACAAATAATTTGTCAAAACAATGTTTGTTCATTGTGTGAAATAAAAAATGTAGCACAACGATTGTGCATCGAGAAATCAAATATATATAAGGAAATGATTTCCTTTATGATTTCTAATTATCATGATAAATAATATAGGTAGATCAAGATTACCTTTGATGCGTGAGTTTATGAAAGAAACCTCTCGAATTGAATTCTGATATGAAGGCTTCTCCCTCTTGGGAGCGACGATGAGTCGTGTTGCTTCCCACGAGCCCGGATATTGACTAGGGAAATAGGAAGAGAGTTGTGAGAGTTGAAGACTCTCTCTCTCTCTCTAATGAGGCATAAAATATAGAGAAGGATTTGCTCTTCAAAATTGGTGTTAAAAAAGAGATGGCTTTGCCCTCCATTTATACATAAAGCACATGTGGTAGCCCTTGGATTTTAAATCAAGGGCTAAGACCAAGTCCTAATTCAATAAGGATCATCTTCTTATTATCTTCAATAAATATTAATTAAAATAAAATAAACAACAACTTTCGAGTCCTAATTCAATTAGAACTCAACCATACGGAGCCATGTCTACATCATATGTACAAGCCACATAACCTTACATATATAGAAGTTGTTGTTGCAAACTTTATTAATTAATTCATTTGGTAACCATATTATCAGTATTGAAGAAATTATGGAGTTAATCCGTAAAGCTTATGAATCATATTCATAAGACCAAAATTAAATGTAAATCCATTTTACATCTACAAAATTAATGTAAATAAAATTCTCAAAATCTCATGCCTTAGAAAAATTACTGTAACACTTTACGCTCTCAATGAGATCAATGAAACACATCACACTCTGCATGAGATGGACATAGTGTCGGTAAGTTGAATCCAACCTCCTTAACCATTTGTAATCATAGTACAAACCATTTGGAGCTAAGAAATGAGCTTAAGGATCTTCTATATTTCCATTTCCATGACCATTCTTGTTTCCAACATCTAGACATTGAAATTTGATCTGGAAATTGGATTCAAATGAATTGTGATTTAATCCAATTAAATTGTAATCAACCAGCTAAATAGAGCCATCGGTGAACCTCCATTTCATCACATTTATTCTATTATTTCCTTAAAAACCATAGCTAATGCAAGTAAATAGCATTAATTTGCATAAATTAACATTCATTCTTTATTCTATTTATTATGTGTTTTTACTGCCAAAATTATATAACAAAGAAAAGAAAAGAAAAGAAAAGAAAAAGAATAAAATGCCAAAGTTATTTTGTGACTCTAAACCCCAAGATCTAGGCATCTTGCTGACAATGTCGATAAGGAATAAAATAGGGGGAGATAAGGGTCAAAATCACCAATAATCTCCACTCATTTATTAAACATTTCTTCATTTTTGGGACCCAGAGACTAAGAGGGGGGTGGTATGGGGCGCAACACCCCGAGCCGTTCCTGAAATATCCTATATATTAAAAAATCGGTACTATATATTATGATATAAATTAAGCGAAAATTGGACTGCCCTATGGCCATGTCTCCCTTTCCAACGATTTTTAATTTTTTTAAAATTACCGTCATGTATTTTATCACTATATTCCTCTAATATATCATTTCAATTTCGTAAGAAGCAGAAACTCCTATACCTTCCATCTAGAACATTAATTTTGATGATCTTAAAATTGTTGTAATCAATATGTTCTATATGATGGCCATATGAACCTCTATTTTTTGACGAAATTAGAATGCCATATAAAGGGGTATTGTGATAAAGATACATGGTTATATTTTTTGAAAAAAATACAAAAAATTACCGGACAATGGGCTACCCCGTGGGGGGCCCATTGAACCCATAAATTAATACTCCTACTACTTAAGCATTTGTGTACGACAAATGCCAACTTTCTGATTCTAGCAAACTGCTACAATTACCACTAATAACATTTCTATTATAGAGGACCACTCCAATTACCATTAATATTTGAAATTTAGGATGTTAATTAAGGAAGATTTATTACTTTATCAACCCATTAATCTCTCCTAGGAACTACCGATAACTTTGGAAATTCATTAGCAATCAAAATCTATCCGCGTTCATTGTTCCCTTCCGTTCTTTCATTGTGTGTGTGTGTATATATATATATATAATGACCAATCTGTTCTCATAGAAATAGTTGTTGTCGCATCGGAGGAGCGCTAAGATACATGACGTTGAAGGTTGCTGACAATTGACCACTATTTGGCAATACACATTGGGGCAGATTCGAACCTAAGGTATATGTTGAATTCTTAGGTTCTCATGATGGTTGAAACACATCCAATGTTGCACCTCAAAAGTACTATTTAAATCTTAAAGGTTTACATATATATAGAGAGATATGACATATAGTATGAAAGACGTGGAAATTTTCATCATAGTTATCAATAATGATACCAAGTAAAGGACTGACGATGAGCACAAGTTCTACTAATCCGGATCAGGTAAAAATATCACACTCGGGTCATTGCGACCTGTATCGATAGAAATCTCGGCTCAATCAAGAAAATAAGGATCAGACCACCAAAATAAGATAAAAATCAAAAGAACTCAGTAGTTGCCCTGGCTATTGGATTAGCCTGGTATAACGACCAGGGTCGGACTCAGGGAGCACGTAATGGCCTTGCGGCCTACGAAGTAGTCAGAAATGAGATAAAATAAAAGAGAATGATTTTTTGGTGGATTTTTAATCTTTTTTATATTTTTTTTGTATTTTTAAATTAATTAAGAAAAATAGGAAAATAATAAATTAAGCAACTACAAACAATTATTTAATGACTCAAAAATCACCCAAAAATTCAAACAAAAATTTTTTATGTTTTTTATATTTTTCTGTGTTTTTGATTTCTTTTTGGTATTTTTCTGATTTATAATGAATTTTATAAAAATAAAACAAGGCTGAAAAACAAAGGCACTGTCCAGTCAGACTTGGAGGGCCAGATTAAAATGGATAAAGGCCCTATCAAGGTCTGAATGTAATTTTCTGTAAAGTATGAAAATCAAGGAAAATTTAGGCACTAGTTTTATTGATTTTTTATATTTCAATTCTTTATTAGAATTTTTATAAGTTTTTCAATGTTTTTTAATTTGTATAGTTTTTATAAATCTAAAAATGACCAAAATTGGTCAGAAAATCAAGCAACATAAACAAACATTATCTAATTTTTTGTAATTTTTAAAGTTGAATTAATTTTTTTGTGAATTTTCTATTTAGACAGTAACAAAAATGCTTGTTTTTGAATTTTTAAAAATAGTAAAAAGAGTAAAAAATGTCTTCAAAATTTAGAGAAAATTTTACACCATGGCAGGAGCCATGTATCCAATTTTCATCAAATTTGGAGTAGTTTGCTATTTTATTAAAAATCAAAACAAAGGCACAGTGCACAGGGACCTATCTACAAACAAAATAAAGTTCTAGGCCCTAGAAATAACAAGGATGGAAACTGAGGGTCCAAAGTGCAAATATCCCAGAGGCCCACGCACGATACACATGACTCAGGCCTGGAAGGGCATATTTGTCCTTCCATTTTAAAACATGCAATCAATAACACACGAAAAGCACAGGATGAAAAATACAAATGTACCACTAAAACACGTGGCGAAGCACGTGGCCACTACACATAGGGGTAAAAGTGCTATTATCCAGAACATTAGGGTCCTCTATGCAATATTTACAAAAAGAAGAAAAGACTAAAAACGTATTTACAGGACTAGATAATAAATGCAAAAACTAGAGGGGCCTAAGAGCAATTACCCCTTATTATTAGCCGAGGGTCGGATGCATGCCACATGGAGATCTGACGATGGAGAGAGGTGCGGCTAAGCAAAGGAGCCCTCGGTGCAGATCGAATGTCTGGGATCTCCCCACGTGAAGATCGGGCGGCTGGGATGCGACGTGGGTAAACAAGGGAAACCCAGCTCAGTATCGGACGGTGGAGATACACCCTCTGAAGATCAACGGCTGTTGCTGTCTCTCA